>JAQJVL010000438.1:0-83819 GCA_035578905.1 Stictocephala bisonia
ACATAATTTATTGATTTTCTGCTATAAATTATGTGTAGAATCGGAATATATATTGCCAGGTTACCTTTTTACTTATTCGCTGTATATATCGCTTAAGAAGATATATTCTTATAAAATACTGGCTGGTATAATAGAAGGTCTATGGTTATAATCAATACACGTGTATAAATGTACCCTATTGTCTTTACTATAGTCCAGCCGTTCTAACTTTACGTCAGGACGCTCAGAGCCTTTGTTTTTTAGTTTGTAGTTTAGAGTTTTTTAGAGTTAGAGTTGTTTGTAGAGATGTGCATTTGTTTTAATTCTATAAATAACTGCCGCTGTAGTCATAAGAAAGCAATCTCTATTTCTTCTCTGTGATTGTCAACTAATCACACAGACGGCCGATCTGGTTTATCTGGTAGTTCCGATCACGGTAGCGAAGCTTTTGGGCAAAAGCTGGATCAAGTGATTCTACGATTCAGGCGTCATCGCCAAATACAGTAGATTGCTTTCAAAATTGTCTCTTTCAGCAAAAAAATTGATTTTGTATATGCCATAAAAAGTGGATCTGAAGTTATTTTATTCAGTAATAACGTGGTTATAATTAACTGGAAATAAGCTGTGAATTATAATCAAATTTGTAAATCTAGATGCAAAATAGCGGTAGTTTAATAGATCAATATTAATAATTTAATAATTGTACACCTACAGTCATGTGCAAATTAATCTGAACAAAACCAATTTCAGTTAAAAACAAACATTTATCAGGCTAATTACATAAGTTTTCACATTGTACATACATTTAATACTTAATGTGGCCTCATTTTGCTTCTATTAACATTTCAAGTCTTTTTGGCATTGAATCGATCAGTTTCTTGCACATTTCTTGAATTTCAAGGTCATGAAACCAAACCCGAATCAGGGCTGAAATCATCTTGTCTTTAGTTGTGCAGTCCTTTTTTCTTAATCTTTTCTTACAAATGGACCAGAGATTTTCTATTGGATTGACATCAGGTGAGTTTCCAGGCCATTCCAAGCACAAAATACCCTCTTCATCCATGAATTTTTTAACTGCCTTGGATGCGTGACAGGGTGCAAGATCTTGTTGAAACACAGGATATTTTACGTGATAGTCAGCTTCTAGTTTTTTAAGTTCAGGAATCACTGCTTTGTAGAATAGGGATATATTTCTCACTGTTCATCATTCCAGATATTGGTACCAAAGGCCCTAAGCTGAAAAACGAAATACAACCCCAAAACATTTTTTTTAACTGGGTGTTTTACTGTTTGTTGCAAATGTTTTCGGTGACACAGGTTCATTATCTGACCTTCTTACATGGACAACTTCCTACCTTGGACTTCAAAATGACTCTCGTCAGAAAATAAAATTTGTACTTTTTGGCCCAAGCCAACCGTTTTTTCATCATAGCGGATGTTAACAGTTGTTTTTTCCTTGGCCTTCTGGCTTTTCTGTTAATCGCCAAAAGACGTCTTCTGACTGTTGAGTCATGAATATGAACTCCAGCATCTTCTAAGTCTTTTTTAAGATCAAAACTGTTTTTTTCAAGGTGAAGTTTACTATTTCTTAACAAAATTGCATCATCTTTGGTTGTAATTTTTCTTTTTCTTCCACAAAAACCTTTTCTTTTAGGAGATATTGATCTGGTTACGTTTTTTAACTTAATAATATTATTTACAGAGCCCAAACTAACACCACATTGTTCAGCAATCTGTCTGAGTCAAAGAAGTGTGTTCATGCAGAGTTACAATCTTGCTTCTTTTCCTAGGAGTTAGATCCATAATAAACTAATATCGAAAATAACCCAAGAACTCACCAAAATAATCGGAAGGTTAAAAAATGACAGAAAGACAGTAATATCACTTAACCATGTGCAAACATAAACATAACCTCAAAAAGTGTTGTAGTGATGTAGAAACAATGAATCACATGTACAAAAGAAATAACACCACATCTGCAGGTTGGCCAATGCCGAAAATCCAAATTTACCTTTCTGTTCAGATTAATTTGCACATGACTGTAAATATAAATTTAAAAGTCGTTTACGATCAATTATTTTTAATAAATTATGATTGGTAATGAATGTGTGCAACTCGAAACTACTTCGATACATAAAAAGATAATCTTTTCATCACGAGGAATTTCTGACGTATTGAAGTGACAACGTTATACGTAATCGGCAAATGTATGCCTAGCCAGATGAGATGCAATCTGAAATATCAGCTAAATGCCAACTGGCAACTGGTGATATGAAGAAGATTTGTGTAGCTAAATTATAAATTTATGAAATGAACACAAGTAGTATGATAAAGTTTCGGTTCAATAAAAATTATGTTCCGTATTGCTAAATCCGTCCTTTTTATAATCAGAAGAGATTTGGATTGAATTGATTTGCATTTAACATCGACGTAGTAGTAACAATTATGATCAGGGAACAGTTCACTGAGTTTACAAATCAAAATTATCGTATTGTAATACATTTTACACTCCATCTGTGTTTACTTTCTAACCTAGTCAGGAAACCGATCGACATTTTGACAGAGAAAATATTGTATCCCTGCAAATGTTACATGCACATTTGGCGATCTAAAGTGTTCACAAACAAATTATTAATTGACATTCGCTACGGATATATCTACTTATTTTTTATTCAATTGAAAATAAATAAATATTGTTACATCAAACGATACTTGAACGCCATCAAGATATTTTATATGATATGATACGATATTTTCTTCTGTCAAATTATTGGACGATTCCCTACTCAGATTAAACACCTAAACGGATCACAATCACCTCACAGGAAATATTCGATAATTTCAATTCGGAAACGAGTAGAACAGTTCATTGTACGTACAACATGAGAGAAATGGACTTTTGCCATGGGAAGGAAGATTTGTTGTTTTGTTGGACAGTAAAGTGACCTGTTTTTGGGAGCAGTTTGATTGAATGATTTTACGTTACTGACACGAACAAACATTGGAATATAGGCCCACTCAGTTTTCGTTCATTATCATTTGGGTTTCGGTCAACAGTTCTGTCCTATACTAGATTTGTTTATTTGGATCATAGATCTCGGTCGGTAACTTGTTCGACTTTAATAGTTTTTTTGAGCATCGTGATCCGGATGTCTCGTTCACTTAGATGAACCTTGTCAAATGAACGGGTTGTGGGAACGTCACATATACGTTCGACCCCAACTGTCGACTTCGACTGTCAGTCGTCATTCACTACGTAACTTCACTGCCACACTATAAGCAATAAATTGCATTCCACGGTAATCGAGACACAAGTCTATCATAATTTTACTATCCTTTCACTTTAATTTATTTTGATTGAAAAAATCCGAACTTGACCATGAATGTCGATTATAACTGTGTTTTTGAGAACGAACTATTAAGTTGGTTACATTTAGAATAACAATTGAAAAACTCTCGAATGGAATTCCCGATCGTAACAAAAATTCCTTCTCGCAGGACGAGAATTATATATTCCCGGGGAATTCCCGAAATTTCGAGACCCGTCCATCCCCAGTGATTGGTTGGTCATAGTGGAGGGGGGAGTGACTGTCAGCTAAGGCACGCCCTACTGAGGTTACCCATTATGCGCGAAACAGACTTTAAAAAGTTAGTTTAGTTTGTGACAGTTTTGTTAGTGTTGTATAGTTTTATTATTGTTCATGTACGTGTCTTAGATCAATCAGTTCTGATTGATCGTGTTTTAGTTTGTGACAGAGTTTTGTTAGTGTTGTATAGTTTTATTATTGTTCATGCAGTTTTATCTATTTGCAGCAGTTGTATTTTAACCTTTGAGAGGTGACACTAATTTTATAACACCAAAGGTGACACACGGAGGATTCCTCCAGGTTTTAAATAAAAACTAAATAACTGAAGTTAATACAAAAAATGTATTTATTTGTCTTATATAAATTTAATAAAACACTGAAAGTTTTAATTTAAGCTATATTTAACAAAAATTATAGATTAACAAATGTTTATAAATGCATTATATAAAACAACGAAACTATGTAAACATCATTTGGTACAATTCACAAATGTCTTTCTTGTATAGTTATTTAAACTTATATTCTGAATCATTCATATCTTCAACACAGTGTATACAATGTACAGAAGCTGTTTGTTCTTTGCAAATGAAAAATTAACAGGTGGAACATCTTGTTTTTGAAGAGCGGTTTTGCCTCCAAGTACAGGCGTAACACCTCCCTGATGTGATGTCTTCTGCTGGAGGTGGCCGAGCTTCAATTTGGACTTGAAAAAGTTCTTGTAGACGTTTTTTTGATCCAAGTTGGTGTGCTCTTTACCTGAATTCTAGAGAGCATTTGGTCTTTACATAGGTCTTTTACCAAAGTTTGTAAGAAATGTCTTGTCTTCATACTTGCTTCCCCAACATTTTGTCTGTTTAATCCAGCAATGTTGAGAAGAGAATAAAATACAGTGATTGACCATCTATTTGAAGTTCTTGATACAGAATACTGTTCCTTGTACTTGTCTACAGTATCAACCCCTCCTTTGGTTGAATTGTAGAACAATATGATCTCTGGTTTCCCGTAAGTTGGTGAGTTAACATCGTTGTCAATGGCATCATCATCATGCATTGATGATAATAGTACCACCTGTATGTTTTTGTTTTGTTTTTTTTTTTGCACGGGACACCAATGTGCAGCTGTTTGCGAAGCCAAATTGTGAACATCTGACGGGTCGGTGTTTTAAGTCCACATAGTTTGGGGGTATTTCCTTCTTATTTTTCTTCAATGTGCCAACAGGAGTAAGTTTATGGTTTTTTAGAAGTTCAGCACATAGTGATATTGAAGAAAACCAATTATCAACAGCCACATTAGACATAACGATACGCCCATTAGACATAAATATGGGCTGTACCTTTCGGTCAACTACGCTTTTTGCTGAGATCCATTTTTAATGGGCCCTCCGGTTGACTCCCAGCATATATTTCTAGATTGCACGTGTAAAAAGATCTTGCACAGCACATAGCAAAGATTTTAATTCCGTATCTAGCAGGTTTTGATTTTATAAACCGTCTAAAAACCTCGAAAGGCCTCCAACATTTCATCTACAGTGACAAAAGCACTGACGTAGTTTTTTTGACAGTTTTCAATGAACTGTTCGAACATACCCCTAATCGGAGCCAATCTATCAATAAGTTTCCTATCTTGTCTCGTATTGACATCATCGAATCTTAAGACTCTTATCAAGAATTTAAATCTGTACAGAGACATGACCAAGAGGAAAAATTCAATACCTAGGCCATGTCTGGCCCAAACATCTTCCAAGTTTAGGTGGGACATTTTCATAAACCCAAGCATGTACAATAAACCAATAACTGCTCTAATTTCAGTTGGGTTTGCTGTGTCTTTCTAGATTGTAACGATCTTTATTCTTATCAATATATATATATATATTTGTATTCTTAACAATATCCTCAATCATTTCATCAGTAAAAAAAGAGTTTAAATAACTCCAAATGTGACAAATTCCCTTGCTGCAGGGTTGACGTAGCTAACACGAACTAATCACATTCCTTGCTCGTCTTTGGGTAGGCATTGGCTCATAATTTTGCCCTCTGCTTATACAAGCATTTTGTGTCCATTTCGTCGCTTCACAATTAAATTTTTTTGTACTCGTAAGTGTAGAGGTATTTCTTCAATGTCGTCAGAATCACTACATGCTACAAAATCCTCATTCTCTGGCTGCTGCAAATCTGGTTCAACTTCTTCTTCCCTTTCTTCCTGTAAAATTCCGAAGCCGTCATCATCTTCACTATCATTATTTTCTTCATTATCACTCTCATCTGAAAAAAAAAACTGCCTTACAAAACCACCAGACTCCGGTCTTCTCTCTGAAGTAATTTTCTCTCGCTCAACACTTAGCAAAAGTCTATTTAATCAATGTTCCTTTTCAGAATCCATTTTATTTTAGAACCAACACTTTAAAAAAAATTAAAACTACTATTTACAAAAAAATACTACAATATTTGCACATAGAAAACTACTATTTACAAACAACACTACAATATTTACACATTAAAAAATAAAACATCCAAGGTGACAGACAGAGGTAAACTCCAGGTTTCCTAAACACGAGCGGTGACACACAGAGTTTTCAACTGTGCCCTTACGCAATCTGCCAGCACACTAAGGCCACAGGGCTGGGGTGAGTAAAAGTGGTGTGAGGGGGATTCTAAGAAGTAGGCTCGTGAGGTACACCGTTACTAGCGCTGCATTCCACATAAAACAGCAAAAGATTTACAAATTACTTTTCACCCGCAGGAAACCTCCGTGATGTCAGCTCTCGAAGGTTAACAATATTGGGTAATTATGCACTTTCTTGTCACCTCTGAAAATACGATTTTATGATGAAAAAGTGGTGAAATATGAGTGTATATCTCTTGAGGAGTTTGATTTCATCCGTGGAAAACTCGTTTTTTACCGAAAAATCGAAAAACTAGTTTTTATCTGATAGTGAAAAACCAACTTTTTTAAAAATCTTTATTTTTTGGCAACTTTTTTATTTCTCGTGTTTTTTCCATGCTCAACACAAATATATACATAACTGGTTTTGTAGTAAAATTATTTTTTCAGTTCGAAAAATGCATTTTTTACTGACTTAACCTAACTTATCCTAATTGTATATTTTCTCAACAAAAATTCGTAATTTGCATTAAATTCGAGTGATTGACCTCCGTGATGGCCTGCCGGCCGTCACTCTGGCAGGAATATGGGTGAAATCGGTTTTTGTGACTAATAGTTGTTGTATATAATGATCGTGTAGTGACCGCTAATCGTGATTCTCCGCGATAGAGGTTTTTCCGTTATATCTCCAAAAGAAAAATTTGTAATAGACCAAAACAGTTTTAAAATTAGTTTTCAGCGCAAAAACACATCAAATATAAAAAAGATGATTAAAATACCATTTAAATTAATGGAAATATGACAAAAATACTAAAAGTTGTGACATTGTTTTTTTTTCGAATTCTTTGGTAAAATGTTTTTTCCGCAGATTAAAAAGCATATCTTGTGAAAATACAGCCAATTCTAGACCTATTTCAAGTATAATGTTCCAAATTGGTTTGGTTTCAAGAAACTGCGTAATTACCCAATATTGTATTTTTATACAGGCCTATTTTTCATGTTTTATTTAATTTTTTGCTTTATATTTTGTCATTTTTAGCTTAATTAATTTTATTTCTGGGTCAATCCATATGAAGTGATCCAATACAATTTAAATTGGTTGCTTGAAAATTTAAAATAATTTCATTAAAAAATAAATGTTTTTACCAGACTCATAAGAGGTTAAAAAATGACCTTTAAAGAATGTTATATTTCACAGTTTATGGGTAGCAGCCATTTTAGTTCACTAGAATCTGGCGATTTTTGCCTTTGCAGACATTAGCGATAAATTGATTATCTCTGGACTGGATTATGCTACAGCGTTTAAACCAACACCATTCTCTCCATAAAGATCTCTTCTACAATATTTGCTGTCATCTTTAAAGCCCTAAATGCAAAGTTTTATTTCCAAAATAGCTTCCAAAGTTTGGTGTTACAAATTGGGAAATCTCACTTTTCGGGAGCTTAAAAAAAAGAAGGGGTGATTTATCATTGTTCAAACTTAGTGTTCAGTTAGATGGCATATCTTACTAAGATAAAATAAAGTTTAAGCCTTATAACATGTTTCCTTAATTTTGTATACATTTTTGAAAATAAAAATTTTTGTAATTTGTGTAAGTTTGAAGCCCTATATCTCTGGTGAGACTGATTTTTTACAGCATGTACATATATATGGTACTAAAGTATTGTATGAATTTCAACTTTAATATTTGACTCAGTGCAAAGTTATAAATTTTCAAAAGTAAAGAAAAATAAACATTTTCTCCAATTTTGGTTTAGTGTGAATTACTCATACGAAGGTGATATTGGGCTATGTTTGACAATTACCAATGTAGGTGTGTTATCAATACATAAACTTAAATATGGTTAAACATGACACCAAATCAATAAAAAAAATTTGAGTTTGTTTCTAGTTGGGTCAATCCATATGAAGTGGTCCAGCATTGGTTGCTGCAACATTTTTATTATTTTTCATATTTTTGTACCTATAAGTACCACTCATCAGAAGTACAAAAAGTATGTTATTTAATTTTTAACATTTTATTTTACCGATGGCGGCCTTTTTGGCTTCAGCAAAACGCCTCTTTTAAGTGAATTTCGAACTCTGCGGAGAAGCACATATATCCTCTTCTATTCTCTCTAGAACATTCAAACAAAAACCAATCTCTTCAGAAGAATCTGAACTTTAATTTTAAGTTCTTATAGGTATGTCCTTCAACTTAAGTATCTTGCCTAAATATATCTTCAAAGTTTATCATGGCTTTTTTTCAAAAATCAATTTTCACACATTTATTTTTTCAAGAAGGTAACAGTTAATTTATTTGTTATTCTTTCATGTGATAGGTATATCGAAGCACTTAAACTCGCAAAGTTTTCCAGAATTTTTGTTAATTTTTTCTTCTCAGAAAGACCTCTTCAACAATATAGATATCTTGCAATATCATCTTTAAAAGCCCTAATGCAAAGTTTTATTCTCAAAATAGCCTCCAAAGTTTGATTAAAAAAATTGGGAAATTTCACTTTTTGGTAGCTTAAAAAACAAAGAGGGGGGGATTAATCATAGTTCAAACTTTTTGTTCCTCTTCTTTGTTTTTTAAGCTGCCAAAAAGTGAGATTTCCCAATGTTTTAAATCAAACTTTGGAGGCTATTTTGGGAATAAAACTTTGCATTAGGGCTTTTAAGGATGATAACAAATATTGTTGAAGAGGTCTTTCTGAAAAGAAAAAATAAACACAAATTCTGGAAATCAGGGAAATCTGCCCCAGTGATGGATTTGAGAGGATTGTTTTATGCTCTAGTTGGCCGTTAGCTCAACTAACGTTGCATTTTTCTACTTATGTTATACAATTAATTAAAGTGGACCCTGGAGAAATGAAATAAATTTCATATAAAACATATTCTGATAAAAAATATGCTGCTAAAAGACACATTAATAATTATGGCAGGCAATGGAAAAAGCCAGTTATTATTTTACTTTTATTTTAATGCCACATCAAATTATTTACAGTAGGTGTTATTTAACCCTTTGAGAACCAACTAAAAAAATGTGTGAAATTTTTCCTCACTTTTCAAGTGCCACATGTAAAATATTTAGGCTGAATGTTTGGAGATACGCAAGTCTTTATACATTTATTTATAAAATCTGTTCTGATAAAGATACAAGAGTACTTATTTGACCAGAATGTTTGTAATTGAGAACTTCATCAGAATAAATGCCCAAAAAGTCATCTCATAATTTTTAAATTTTTATATTCTATTTTTTTATATTCTATCAAAAAAAGTATTTTGTATCAAATATTTATATTTTTTTTGTACACTTACAGCGTGTGAACAAAAAAATATTTTATAAGTTGGAAAATGTGTTATTGAAGTCGAGACTTAATCACCTAAAAACACGGAAAAAATTATAACAATCAGATTCAAAATAAAAAAATATAATGTGAAATATTTTGTTAATACTGTACTGTCAGATTCATCTGTTAAAATTAACTCTGTCTATTATTGTCAGTTCTTTTCATTGACGTTAAACTCCAACAGCTGGCTCCAGACGTTATAAAAAGCATTCTCGAACGTCTGCGTGTCGTTCCAAAGACTTGCAAGTTATCGTAAACGGTAAATTGGATGTAATATGTACACGTTTTTATTCATTTAACTAACAGTACAATTTTACTAAACATTACAAAGCTATTGTTTCTTGAACAAAAATATTATAATATCCTAGCAACGCCGTGTCAGACCTAGCAAGTACAACATGCAGACAGACTGTGCACCATATTTCTGCACCAGGTAGTAGCGGAGTGCTTGTCCATAAGCACCGTACTGCATTCTCAACTTGAAATAGAGTAAAAATATATCAACAATTTAACTGATTGTTTTGTGTGATAATAACACTATTTAAAGAATGAAAAAAGCAAGGATGAGCACTGCTCATCAGTGATCACCCATGGGTTAATTATTATCACTTATTTATGTAGTAAACTTCCTTTTGTTCAGACTAATATAGCGGTATCCCGATCCGGATACATACAAATCCGGATAAAAAAATACTAGGAAAAATAGGGTAAATATCGGTAAAAGACGCCTACTTGGTTCAATAAGCAATGTACGCTTCACAGAAAAAAGATGCATGCATTACCATTGCTAACTTGACCAAAGTCGGATGTAAATGAACAACAGGAAGCCGAATCTACAGGATGCAAATGCAATCCATACAATAGCCTAGATTTTGGTTGGTTATTGTAATGAAGGTGGTCTGGACAATGATAAACGTCTGGATAGGAAGGTCATATGAATAAACCAGCTGTATACCATATAAAATAGCGTTTAATAACATTTACTGACACACTAGAAAGTATTTCAGCACTACTTAGTATTCTGCATATTCGTAACCGTACTATAACCTGAAATGCTTGCGTACAAAACTCAGCAGCAACTAATAGAAATAATAAAAAGCGCACGACATGACAGCTAGAAACTCTGGTGCTCCGAAAAACTATGTCAGTGAATTAGTATGCTAGCCAATAAAATTTATCCTTGCTTTGTGGGTTAATATATATGAAGTGATCCAATAAAAATTAAGTAAGCTGATTGACCATTTTAAAATATTTTCATTTTTTACATATTTTTACCACACTTATAAGAGGTTCAAAAATGGTTTTTAAAGAATTTCATCCTTGTGTGGCGGCCATTTTTTTTATGAGAATCCAGCGATTTTTTACTTTGTAGGCATTAGCGTTAAATTGATTATCTCTGGATTGGATTATTCTACAGCTTTCAAACCAACACCATTCTTTTCAGAAAGATCAATATTTGTTATCTTATTTATAGCTCTTAATGCATAGTTTTCCCCAATATATAAACAAATGATCTACCGTTATATCTAGAGGAGCATAGTGATGTCTTAATGTATGCAGATGACACCACTCTTCTGGTAAGCAGGAACTCTGGTCAAGAAATGGAAGTTGAGTCTCACAGCCAATATGACATATCAATACTGCCAGGGAAACTACTTGGCAGTTAACACCTCAAAAAGCAAACAGCCTGTTAAAAAAAAAAAAAAAAGGAAGGACGTAATGGAAATTCCTGAGATTGACAGAACAACCGAAGCAAACTTCCTTAACATAATCGATGAAAACTCTTTCATGGGTCCCACACATCAACAATCTCTTTAAAAAGCCTAACTCAGGTATCTACATTGTTCGACGCATAAGACAAATTAGTAACACGTACAAAAAAAGCTGCATACCACTCTCTAGTAGAGTCACATCAGGTATGGTCTGATTGCCTGGGGAGGAGCGACCAGAGAAAACGTTGAATGGTTCCTTTTCCTTCAACAGGGTGTCTACTGGTCACGAAAGTCACAAAAAGTTATGAAAAGTAACAAATTTTTAAAGTTGGTCACGGATGTCATGTAAAGTCATGAAAATTGCTTCTAAAATCACGATTTTTTTCATTTAGAGTGAATTGGAAAATTTGCTCTAAGCGTTCTGTGGCAAATAATTTTGCCAACAGTATTTTTGTTTCTCGTTGTTTTCATTACGATGTTGTTCTAACCATTGTCTTTTCTATCATATAAAAACCGTATTGAGGGTGCAGAGAACCAGCCAGCTCTATGCCTACTCAAAATTATCGTACTCCTCTTTCCTCTTATTCAGGAAAAGAGAAAGGTGTAATGTATTAATCAGGCAACCGTTCGTCATCATTCCCACTCAAAATATTGTACATTTGCTACTATTAATACTGTATGCGAACTTATGCATTCTTTCTGTGTACAAAAGGAGTAAAACAGTGTTGTGAATTGACAATATTACAAAATGTTTTAATGTTATACATTTATATAATTGTGCAATCTATAAATTTAAAAACGTTTTAGTTACTTTTGAATTTTTTTTCATACATGAAAGTGATTAACTGTATGTTTTACAATATTTGACTTCACAAAGGCATTTAATATAGAAACGTTCTTGGTTGCCATATTCCAATTCTCAATTGCTGTACGGACGGAAATAAGAAAATACAGCTCGCTATTGGTGGTACCGGACCGGATGTTCGTTGATCAGTGTTTGTTTTGTTTGTCTATTAAACCGTTGTTGGATCGTAATTGTTCAAAGTGGTGGGCATCTAACTGGCGTGTTTAGTTGTGCTTTAAACTTAATATTTGTTAACGGAATTTCGTCAACTTTATAATTCTCTTCCGAGTCTTCTATAACGTGAACCGTATTCACCATTATTCGGGTGATGAATTTTCATGTTGTAAGGTCATGAATTTTCATTTCTATTTGGCAGTAGACACCCTGTCCAAAAACAAGCAATAAGAGCTATCGTCATGCTGGGTTCCCAAGATAGCTGTAGAGAACACTTCAAATCACTCAAAATTTTGACCGTTGCCTGTCTATACATATGAGAAGCAATAATGCTTACAGTAAAACAACAGTCATCCAGATGTACAGATGTTCACACACATAACACAAGGCATGCATACCAGTTCTCTCTGCATATGCACCACTTGACTATGACCGAGAAGAAACCTCCCTACAAAAGATACAGACTGTATTTAACCAGCTCTCAGTCTTTATCAGAAGACATGAGGCCAAGACCTTCAAGAAGAACTTGACGCTGTGGCTACTAGATAGATCTTTCTACAGTAAGCGAATTTGATGGTAACTTTCTTACACAGCATCGTATATATTTTTGACGCCAAGTTATTTCTCAAAGAAATTGACAATAAAGATATTTTTGATTTGATATCACTGGAGTCAATGACCTTGTATTCTGCTAGAAAAAACATAAGTTTGGGTCTTAGGAGTAACATCTAACAATTAGAATAAATCCTGTTTATTGTTACAGTTACAGCTAATTTTAGGTAGTATTTTAACTTTGTGATATTCTGCATTACAGATTGCGGCTAAAATCAACCCTAGCCTTGCAAGTGAAACAGGAAGCAAGAGGCCTCTAGAAGATAGCTCTGGTATGTGAGGGGTTGAAGGTTTTTATTTGTAATTTGTTCAGAGAACCGTAATTTTTAAAGTATGTAATTAGCTTTGATTTATATGTAATGGATATGGCCCATTGGTAATGATTGATTACTGATGACCAAATAATTAATAAAAGTCATGAATAGATAAGCACGCCTTATCTTAGATTTATTAGTTTTTTAGTTGTAATTAGCCAGTTTTGTTGGGCGTACTGTCAGTTGTAATTTAATTATTCTGTTATGTTTTTACTTTATGATATTATCTTTATTATTTTTTGTTTGTTTGTTTTAACCTTAATTTGATACAAAGATGTTAAAGAAAGTAATTGTGTTAAATATAAAAATCCTTTGATCATGTTAGAGTGTATTATGACTATGCTTTACTTGGCTGTAAAATGATATTGTCATTAATCTTAAATGTTTCATATGGCAAATAAACAATATTATTATTATTAATTGCTGGGGAACACTACTGTACGCTTTGTGTGCTAAACCACACACAAATGTCCCTCGGCATTGGTCATAGCAGTATTATTTAGTCTTTCGCTGTGCTAGTGACAACATTAACATGTTATTAAAATATTTACTATTTTTTTTACAAGTTTTTCAAAAATCTAGACAACTGTTAACATTATATGTATAGCGTATGGTTTTCTGTCGGCTACCATTTTTTAAATAAAATATATGAAAGCTGTGTTATATACTTGGAAAAACTCCAAAAGTCTCTAGATATTAATACAAATAAAAATTTTAAGTGATCTCCTGTCACAGAGTTAAATCCAATCCATTAAGCCATTTTAGACCTGCCTCACTGATTCTATTTGCCTAAGTGTTAACATTGTTCTTATGGGAGAAAAGGATTCTTTCAAATGCTCTTAGTATCCTTTAGGCATGATAAATAGGGAGCCTCAAGGCTTGAAAATATGCATTTTCTCAAAATTTAATAGGACTAGATTATTTCATGATAAGTCAGTCGGTCACTGAATGGTTATACATATTCAAGGTCTGTCCAAAAAGTATCCGATCAATAGTCAGCCAAGGCGTGACCATCTGGCTCAAACCAGTTATTGAAGGGGAGAGGGAATCTACTCCTTCGCTTAATCCTTTATTGAATCCTCTCCGGTCGCTCAGTGAGTCACAGCGCTCTCTTCTGTACAATATTGCCATGCGTGGGCGTCACGTTTCACTATGACTGAACGCGTTGAGCAACGTATCTGCCTTAATGAAATTTTGCCAAAAAACTTGGCCATTCATCGTCATAGATGGTAGCCATGATACGAAAAGTTTATGGTGAAGAATCTATGGGCGATACACAAATTAAAGAGTGGTTTAGGCAGTTTAACAATGGCCGCAAATCAGTAGAGAGTGATGAGCGATTTGGCAGACTTTAACGGCTAGAAACGCTGAAAATTATGAACGTGTTAGTTGAGCAATTAATGAAAACCGTCGATTGACTGTCCGAAAGCTGGAAAAAGATTTAGGTATACCAAAATTGCAGTTTGTAACATTTTACACAAAAATTTAAAAATGAACCATGTTTTGGTTTATGTTCGGATCACGCACCAGCTCATTCCTCTAATCTGATTCAGCATTTTTTTGTGTAAAACGACATAAAACAACTACAACAGCCTCCCTACAGCCCTGACATAGCTCCTTATAACTTCTGGCTATTTCTGAAGTTAAAAATTCCTTTGAAAGGAAAATGTTTTGGCGATATTGAAGAAATAAAACAAAATGTGACAAAGGACCTGTTAGCCATTCCAAAAAAATTTTTAAGGAGTGTTTCCAGAAGTGGAAGGAGCGTTGGCATAAGGTAGTAGCTTGTGGAGGGGTGTACTTTGAAGGGGATCAGATCGCCGTTGCCGCAGAGTTGCTCATTTTCATGCCAGACGTCAAGGTCTGATACTTTTGTTTACTCTGATCTATATAATGAATTCATTTGCAATTGATTTGATTTGAACACTTTAAACTTTAATGTAGTATTGACGCAAGTTATAACCACATTTTTTTCTATTGAACAAAAGGGGTGAATTTACTGATGATTGAAGTGTCACCATAATCAAAGCTAAACTTTTTGTGGTTACCTGGAGTTTGATTTTACATAACCCTTGCAATGGAAGCAGAGCGTTAACCTCTCAGCTAACAAGATGTTAAGAAAGGATGCCATTTTGGATGTTAAATAGAATCATAGCCTATTAGACCTACTGGAAAGGCTTTTTTCGTATGAAAAATAATGGCTTCGTATTAAAAATTTAATCATTTTTAAACTTTATTAATAATTGTACGTAAAACTTCACTAACATTACATTTTTGTTTTAGTTTGATTTTTCCTTGTACAATTTACTAAAGTCATTATCATAGAATCTTTATTCACATTGTACATACATCCATAATAGTGTCAACACTTAATCTAACCCTTGCAGACCAAGTGTTTTAAAAGCAACTACTATGTTACAAACTACATTTTTGTTCTTTTCTATAAAATGAGGAACAACCTCTGTAACCAAATGAAATTACATCTGCAGTTTCTCTAATATATCAGTGTGGGATTTATTATTAAAAAAAATCATCTTGGGATTGACAACTTGTGTCTAAAAGATAGATTTTTAATTGTTTTCTAAAACACAATTTATTTACATTGTTCCTTAAATCGGATGCTAAATAATTAAAAAATGTAGCCTAAACCTTATATATGTGGCGTTATTGGTAAAAAAAAAAAAAAAAACAGGCTGTTTTGAATAGATTTATTTTATTTCTGTACCTGTATTGTGCTTCAAAAGCTGAGCGTCTGAAGTTTATTTTTGACACAAAAATGTGTTAAAAAATATATTGATTATAAACAATTAAAATACCAAGCTGGGGAAAATAGTCTTTGGCTGATGTGTTTTGATCTAAATTTAACATAATTCTTAATTCCTTTTTTTGAAGCCTCAGTATGATGTCAAGGTTTTTTCTTAGTTGTCCTCCTATAAATTGCCAAACCATACGTCATATGTGAATTTAAGTGAGCGAAATGGATTAATTTTATTGTGTTGAGGTTACATAAAAAGTACATTCTCCTTAAAACATATAGACCTGAAGATATTTTCTTTGTAATTTTTCGTATATGTAAATTCCAGATAAGATGGTTATCAATTTCGAGTCCTAAAAATGTTATCACATTTAATTTTGAAATTTTATTTTGATCAATTTTAATACTTAATTGGGGCGTGTTCCTATTTTGCAAAGCGGAGAAAATCATTTGATTAGTTATATTAATATTTTAAAATAAACTGTTTTTGAAAATGTAATTTTGAAAATATTTTAGCTGTTCATTACAAGTTAACTGAAGATCTTTGTATATAGCTACTAGATGACATGATAAGGTTTGAGTCGTCCGCATATAAAAGTAATTGACTTCTTGCATTATAAATATTATTTAATAAAGTTGGCATTCCTTGGACATAGCACAAGAACAACAAAGAGCCAAGAATGGAGCCTTGCTGTACTCCATGTTTGATTGTCAGAGTTTTATATTTTTATCTTTTGTTTTAGTTATTTATTATGTTATCTTTTGTTGATCTTACTTCAACATACTGCTTTCTGTCTGAAATATAAGATTAGAATCAATTTAGAGAAACCTTGTATACCCCTACATTTTCAATTTCCTTAACAGTATTTCATGAGACTTTCCTTAACAGTAAAGCCTTCGTTAAATCCATGAAGATACTAACTACTTTGTCAATTCTATCGATTGAATCTATTATATTTTCTGAAAATCTAATGGGGTGGAATTAACTGTCTTACTCTTCCGAAAGCCATGTTGTTGCTCATGAAATAGCATTTATTATTTTGTAAATGATCTATTGTACATTTTTAAAATGTACTTTCTCATATATTTTTGATATAGAAGGAAATACTGACACAGGGCAATAATTACTAATTTCAGACTGTTCTCCTTTTTTAAAAATCAGCTTAACTTAAAATATTTTCATAGTATCTGGGAAAATTCCAAACACAAAAACTATTTTATTATATGTACCAATGGCTTTAACAGAGACTTGTAAACATACTTGATTAGTTTCAAGGGATCACTAGATGATTTATTCTTAAAAGATAAAAGAATATTATTAATCTCTTTCGGCAACCGCTAGAGGCTGACCAGAATAACATCTTCATTCAAAAGATGCAACTTAATTAACCATTATTGACATATTGTTTATTGAAGTCTCTTAAACAATGTATAGGCATTTGTGCTATTTCAATGAATAGGCCATTGCTTGATTTGATTGGTGTTTGCTAATGGACACAGATTGTTGAAGCATTACAGTGTAAGCCTTATATATACATGTACTCACTGTAACAATTTATAAACTGATAAGAGATGTGTTGCTTGGATTTGAGAGTAAGTCCTTTGCTCAGGCCTCATTTTGTGACTTGAGCAAGGCATTCGATTGTGTCATTCACAAGGTTTTTTATGACTAACTTAAATACTATGGGTTTAATGGTTCTTCACTATTTAAAAAAAAGAAGAAAATAAAAATAAAAAAAAAATTAAACAAACTAATATACGAAGACACTAGGTAGCACCACTGCACGCAACGCGTGCCAACCACGTCACCCGGTAAGCCCTTGAAACCTCGGCCTCGGCTTTTTATTATACATATTTATAGGTTCACCTAATTACAGTATCTCACTCATTGCACTTGCCTTTCTACATATTTAAAAATACTAAATCACAATGCTGTTATTTAGCATATTTTAAAAGTGTAAATTTCATTTGCATTCTTAGAACTCTGGCTTAAGCAGCCGGTGTCATAACTAGAGTCTACAATTTCCTGTGAGAACCGCATCAAGGTAATATACGCGGTTGTCACCCACTCACCCGCCCATAAACGTACAGTGGTATTGACCTACCAGCCTACCTATACACTTATAGTGGTATTGAAATACACGTGCAGTGTATTGACCCACCCGCCCACCTATACACTTAAAGTGATATTGACCCTCCAGCCCACCCATACACGTGCAGTGGTATTGTGACTTACCAGCCCACCTATACACTTACAGTGGTATTGACCCACCCGCCCACCTATACACTTACAGTAGTATTGACTCACCCGCCCACCTATACACTTACAGTAGTATTGATTTGGTTCCTCCTTACAGAAGAAAATAAAAATTGGTTCCTCAGCAAAAAAAAAAAAAAACAAAAGTACCTACCCTCCCACTCATACACGTACGATGGTATTGGCCCACCCTCCTACCCATACACGTACGATGGTATTGGCCCACCCTGCCATCCATACCAGTACGATGGTATTCATCCACCCTCCCACCTATACACGTACGATGGTATATGCCCACCCTCCCACCCATACACTTATGGTGGTATTGACCCACCCTCCTACCTATACACGTACAATGATATTGGCCCACCCTCCCACCCAAACACGTACGGCGGTATTGGCCCACCCTCCCACACATACACGTACGATGGTATATGCCCACCCTCCCACCCATACACGTACGGTGGTATTGACCCACCCTCCTACCTATACACGTACGATGATATTGGCCCACCCTTCCACCCATACACGTATGGTGGTATTGGCCCACCCTCCCACCCATACACGTACGTACGGATTTGAGGGGATTGTTTTATGCTCTAGTCGGCTGTAAGCTCAATGAACGTTGCATTTTTCTAGTTATGTTATACAATTAATTAAAGTGGTTGTCAATAGTGCAATGTTCTATCTAATTAATTTTATACACAAATAGATTTACCATCCAATATTAAATTTGGAGTCTCAAAACATAAGCTGTTTTTGTAGTCCATTGAGGAGCGCTAGTGTAGTGCCACGTAAATGTAATGCAGTTTTAACCAGTTGTGGTTGCAGGCCTCACTAACTAATAAAATTACAGACACAAATATCCCTCATTCTTCAAGCTCATCTCGTACTGGATATATAATTTAATGTTATATAAGATGTAACAAACACTCCAGTAAATAAATTTTTAATTTCGTTAGGCCTTTCGGTAACAAAGTTACCATCTTCAGACAATTTAGTTTGGTTGTCTGAAGATGGTATATATGTAATGCAACAGAAGAATTACATATATATTTAGCACAAGAAAATCCATTGAACATGTTGAACACACAAATCAGTTATACAAACCCTATTTTTGATAGGATTCGAAACATTAAAAATTATAACTAAAAATATCACCAACTTATCCATATTTATCAATATTTACAAAAACCACATGTTTTACAATTTTATTAAAAAATTATTATATACTCAACTTAATTATTTAATTTACACTAGAAAATGACAATAAAGTCGAAACATGTTGTGTAATGAGTTTCAATAAAAAATATAAGGGTACTCAGTTTTTTAATTTTATTACATCCTAAAATACGTAAGTAGCCCTAATTTTTAATTTTATATTACTTATAATGGCTAACAACCAAAAGTTAATTCATAAATACAAATTCCTAACCTTCAAATGCCTTACTATTCAAGAAGACATAAAATTAAAAAAAAAATGTTTATCTACCAACATAACACCCAATTTTGTTAACATTTGGACAAACTCTAAATCAATAGCAGCTCAAAAAAACAATTGAAACTGCTAAAAAATTTGGATTAAAGAAGAAATAAACTACAGTAGAGTCTCGCAAACTCGGCCTAATGTGGACCCAATGGCGGCTGAGTTAGGGAAGTGCCGAGTTATCGGGAAAAGTAGGTTTAAACGAATAAAAGTCCTTTGATAGGTTATATGTATCATGTTATTATTCGTCAAATACACCACAGAAGGCATTACATTTGAAGTTAAATTGATTTAAACACTACATAGGAACATGGCAAACATAATACGAAAAACAAATACAGTTCTGTACCCTGTAAATTATTGTTTTGTAAAAAAGTTGGTTATTGTTTTTTGTTTTCCGCACCTGGCCCTCTTGCGAGCGGCATCGTCACGCAGACGACGGAGAAACAGGATGTCCATTGCCGAAGCACCTTGCTGCTCAAAATACGTCAACGCACTTTCAACAGCTTTCAGTCCCTCGCTGTGACTCATTTTTATTTCAGTAGGCTTGCTTTTATCCTCTTCATTAGAGTCACCAATGCTTTCTTCATTGTCTTCTTTTCCTTTTACAACTTCAACAATTTCCGCATCCGAAAGAATGTTTTCTCCAGTGTCCTGCTCCTTCCATTCTGTCACGTCACAGTCATTGGCATCTTCACAACCAGGAACCTGTCTTAAGTCCACTAGGCCAGAATCCTCTTCATCAGGTTTGTCAGCAAACTCATTTCCTTCATTGTCCAGTAGTTTTCTCCAGGAACGCACCAACGTAATAGGACGTAATTCACGCCATGCATCTGCAAGCCATCCAATGACGTCTAATAAGTCAATTTTTTTCAAGTTTTTCACCAAATCTTGATCATCTTCAACGGCATCCAAAATATGTGACAGCAGCTTGCGGCGGTATATCTTCTTTAAAGCCGCTAAAACCCCCTGGTCCATAGGCTGGCAGAGTGCAGTCACATTGGGGGGCAGGAACATGGTCTTTATATCACCATCTTGTAACTCATCTGCGTCTGTATGTGAAGAGGCGTTGTCTAAGATAAGAAGTGCTTTTCTTGGGAGGTTTTTCAGTTTCATGTGTCTTTCAACTGCAGGTACGAAACTATGGTAAAACCACTCTTTAAAGATTACTCCATCCATCCATGCATTTGACTGGTTTTTATATGACACAGGAAGACTGGTTACATCAATATGTTTAAAGGCACGTGGCTTTTTAGCTTTACCAATAAGACACAGTTTTAGCTTATCATCCCCTGTTGCATTACAGCAGGCCAAGACGGTAACACGTTCTTTGCTTCTCTTGTACCCAGGAGCAGAATTTTCATGTTTCGAAGCTAGGCTTTTATTTGGCAAGAGTCTAAAATTCAACCCCGTTTCATCGCAATTGTAAATTTGGTCGCCTGTCAAACCTTCACTTTCAATAAGCTGTTGAAATTGGTCTTTGAATTTTAAAAAACCCGTCATGTCCCCAGAAAGTTTTTCACCACATACAGTAAGTTGCCTGACACCGTAACGCTTCTTCCACCTGTCAAGCCAACCGATACTTGCTACAAATTCTGGATCTCCTTCCTTTTTACACAGCTCATACAATTTTATTGCTTTTTCTTGCAATATCGGTCCTGAAATTGGGGTTCCTTTTTCTCTAGCTTGACGAAACCATAGGTACAGTGCCTCACTTACTTCATTGAATTAACTTTCTGTCATATTTTTTCTTTCTTTTAATGTTTCACTGCAAATTCGCTTAGCACCTTCTATTTCTGTTCTTTTTCTTTTCCAGTCCCCGATTGTACTTTTGCCGACCCCGAAATCCATAGCCACCTTGCTTACACTTTCTCCTTTGTCCAGTCGTTTTAATGCACACAACTTCTGTTCCATTGATAAGTTTACTTGTTTTCTTTTAGATGTAGTTGCCATGATGAGTTAACAACACTAACACAGCACAATCCACCAATTTAAATTTTTTTCCATTTTAATCCTCCGTGCGGCCGAGTTATCCGGACTGCCGAGTTATCGAGGGCCGAGTTTGCGAGACTCTACTGTATTTATATTCAAAACTCAATAAAATTAATCATTTAACACGTTGACTGCTATACATGTTAGACCTATACCACGTCTATATCTGAAAGTTAAAAACAAAAAAACTACTCATAATTAGTGTTTTCAGATGCTAATTTGAGATCAGGAAGTCGGTGGGATGGTTTATTGTTCATTACCTGTCAGTAAAAATCCATGGGTCGGATCCGGGTCGTCAGCTCCTGAGGATGCGCCAAGAAGGCAAATGTATGGCAACATTTTCAAAATGCACCCAAACGATGTCACAAACACTTTATATTTCACTAAAAACTAATTGTTATATATTTACAATATTTACAACGCCATCCAATAATATTTGTTCCTGTTTCCGGTCACTTCCAAGGTCATCATCACTTTCATTACGATCAGCCATTTTTATTTAAATTAACACTATTACTTCACTAAATGATAATAAGCTATATAAAACACTAATAAAAATAAACTATATACAAATATAATATAAGCAACTACTCACTAAATACTATAAAAACAATAACGTGTATAAGAAAACTCAAAAAATCGCTAGGCGGAAACGACGAACACAAAAATATAGCACGTGTTGCACTGAAGGAGCGGGCGACATACAGTCCGCCCTCCACAAGAGCTGAGCTCACACTGCCTAGTATAAGAGAACATTGCAGCGCGACACGGATCCGGGGCACGCGCACTCGGCGCTTGGCCACGCGGGACCCGGAACCGGGTTGTCAGCACTCAACGTGTTAAAAAGAGATATTTACATTCAAATTACTTCACATTTCCATCAAGAAACAATAGAAGAAATACAACAATACATTGAAGATTGGATATCACCTATGATAGAAAAGAAAAAAGAAAGACATAACAATAAAATACAAAACCTAATTAAAACCCAAAAATCACAAGCACTACACAGACAATACAACAATTACTCATACATTTTATCCTAGAGTGCACAATCTAACAGAAATTAAACTCACAGAAGAAGAAATTAGGACAATCGTTAAAACACAATATTAATCTTGATTTCAAGAAAAATATAATCCAAGATGAACTTTTAAATTTACATATATTGCAATCAAAAACACAGACAATACAGATCAAGAACCACTACAACACAATTTTATTCATGAACTGAACAAAACAAATTTAAATCCAACTAAATCACTAATACAAAAAACATCAAAACAAGAAATGAAATTGATAGAATCTATCTCAGATAAGATAAAAACAAACAATGCTATTATAACAAAAGCAGACAAAGGAAAGATTCAAGATTCAAGATGTTTTATTTCTGAATTTGGTGAAATTCATAAGAAACATCTTATGATTAAGAAAGAAGATTATGATAAAAAAGTTATGGACTTTATCAATGACAACGAATTCATTAAATTAAACAAAAATCCAACACAAGACTATTTGAAGAGAACAAATGATACAATAACACGCTGTAAAACTCTATCAAAAGCAGAACAAAACAACCTTAAAATGATCAACCCAAAGGCCCCACAAATGAAAGGATACCCAAAAACACATAAACTCAACATACCAATCAGACCTATAGTTAATTTTCTAAATGCACCAACATACAAATTATGTAAATATCTGAACAAAACTATACAAAATAACATTGTTTGGAATACAAATTATAACATAAGAAATACAATAGATCTCGTCAACAAGATTGATAACATTCACATACCCAAAAACAGTTTATTTCTTTCATTTGACATAAAAGACATGTATTCAAATATACCCCCTCAAGAAGCATTACAAATTCTAGAAAATGATTTGAAGAAAAATGTCTCATTGAACAACCAAGAAATAAAAGACATCACAACATTAACAAAAATTTGTACAGATCAAAATTATTTCCAATTTAATACAACATACTACAAACAGGCAAATGGTCTAGCAATGGGTTCCCCATTATCAGGTCTTCTCTCAAATATATTTATATACAATCTGGAAGAAAAGAAAATAATGCACCCATCCAACCCGTTCAGAAACAAAATTATATACTGGTACCGATATGTAGATGACTATTTGATGGAAACTTGGAAGAAAGTAATAATTTTTTATCTTATTTAAATTCTATGTTCCCCAAAATACAATTTACTAAAGAAGCCCAAACTGATGTAATCAATTATTTAGATCTATCAATTACCAAAATCAACAATAAACATTCATTCAAAATCTACAGAAAACCTACACAAACCGACCTTATAATACCATCACATCCAATCATCCCTGGCAACACAAATTATCAACTTTCCATTCTATGATAAATCGTCTACTAAACATACCAATGAACGAGAAACACTTCACTGAAGAAAAAAATATAATTAAATATTTGGCAATAAAAAACGGATACAAACCAAACATGATTGACAAACTAATAAGAAACAAAAAGAAGAAAAGAAATAACAGCTCAACAAATCAAGACCCAAAGAAGATCAAATTTATAAACGTACCATATAACACAAGCCTAAACAAAGCTATTCGAAAAACCTTTCAAAATACAAATTACAAACTAAGTTTCACCACACGCAACAACACATTCAACATTTTAGATAAAAAATCTCAAAAAGAACATAATAATGACAACATTTACAGCAAGTCAGGTATTTACAAAACTAATTGTACAGACTGTGATAAATTCTACATTGGACAAACTGGAAGACCATTCAAAACACGCTTTCAAGAACATATACAAGCTCTCAGAAGCTATAACACAACTACAATGAAATCCTCATTCGCAGAACACTTGCTCTATACAGACCACACGTACACAAAAATGGAAGAAAATATGAAAATATTAAATTTTATGAAAAAGGGCAAGAAAATGAATGCAACAGAAGAATTACATATATATTTAGCACAACAAGAAAATCCATTGAACATGTTGAACACACAAATCAATTATACAAACCCTATTTTTGATAAGATTCGAAACATTAAAAATTATAACTAAAAATATCACCAACTTATCCATTCATCAATATTTACAAAAATCACGTTTTACAATTTTATTAAAAAAATTATATACTCAACTTAATTATTTAATTTACACTAGAAAATGACAATAAAGTGGAAACATGTTGTGTAATGAGTTTTAATAAAAAATATAAGGGTACTCAGTTTTTTAATTTTATTACATCCTAATATATACAGGGTGTCCCGTAAGTAACCAGCCAAACTTCTGGAGGTCATTCCTTGGGTTAAAAAAAAAAATTTCATGTGTACAAATCGTCTATCTCGCTCCATTATCCGGCTATCTGTCTGTATGTGTTTTTTACTAAAAACTTAATATCTCAAAGGTTATTTAAGATAAAACCATGAAAATTGGTATGAATGTTGATCTTTACAGTATCCATGTACTATTTAAATTTCATTTTTTTACAACAATCTTTTTCAAAATGGCGGCCATTTTAAATTTTTAAAGCTAAATATCTTAATAACCTTAAATTTTACTAAAAACTTGTAAGTTACAAAAAAGTTTATGAATTTATTTCTATAAATAATTATATAAAAAGTTTTAAGATTGAACAACTATTAACTGAGAAATTACAATTTTTATCAAAATTGAAAACTAAAGTTTTCAATTTTATTAATATCAAGCATGTTTTATTTGATAAAAATTATAATTTCTCAGTTAATAGTTGTTCAATCTTAAACATTTTTATATAATTATTTATAGAAATAAATTCTTAAACTTTTTTTAACTTACAAGTTTTTAGTAAAATTTAAGGTTATTAAGATATTTAGCTTTAAAAATTTAAAATGGCCGCCATTTTGAAAAAGATTGTTGTAAAAAAATGAAATTTAAATAGTACATGGATACTGTAAAGATCAACATTCATACCAATTTTCATGGTTTTATCTTAAATAACCTTTGAGATATTAAGTTTTTAGTAAAAAACACATACAGACAGATAGCCGGATAATGGAGCGAGATAGACGATTTGTACACATGAAATTTTTTGTTTGTTTTAACCCAAGGAATGACCTCCAGAAGTTTGGCTGGTTACTTACGGGACACCCTGTATATATTTACTTATAGGTTTCCTCTTTGTAAGTGTTCATAATGAAAATATTGGCAATGTAGATTTGTAGAAATGTATTTTTAATTTCAATAAAATGTTAGTATAAAAAGGAGGGGGAAAAAGCCAGAAAGAACTTGGCCAGCTATGGGTATGGAGGAGGCTGGGTTTTCTTGTTTCTTTCTTTTATAATGTTAATTTACACTTTTTAATAGACAGATTAATATCTCCAGAATAATCATTTTAATGTAATGCTTAAAATACAACACATTTAGACTATAATTTATCTTTGAAAAATTGTGAGAGCCAGGGAAAATTATCCAAAATGATCAGGGAAGGTTGTGACAAAATTTGTGTAGACACCTTGAATAATTGCATATTTATTTCAGTATTGACAATTTTTTACAACAAGAGTACACCAATAATTAAGAATTTAAATTTTGTTTTAGACGGCCCAGACGCCAAAAAAGTGGCAAGTGACGGTGGTGGAGGCCGTGGGACGAGTGCTGCTGCAGCTGCAGCAGCTCAAGCGGCTGCGGTAGCGGCTAGAGTGGCGGCCGCAGCAGCTGCAGGCATCCAGGGCCTGGGCGTTCCTGGCCTTGCTCTTGGACCGGTCACTAATGAGGACATACGAGTCCCCGACAAGATGGTCGGCCTCAGTAAGTTTATATTTATATCAAGTTATTTCATTATAAAAAATAAAATCATTCCCTTATCTCGCCTTCAGCAGGATAGCAGTGTAAAGTTTTTACTGTACTTGTTTGTAGCCTGTTATCGACTATTGTTCAATATTTATTCTTCTTTTCTGACTGTTGCCATTGTTTGTAACAGTCAGAAAATATATAAATATATACTATCAGAAATATATTAAAAAGTATATTTTATGATAACCACTAACATTAAAAAATTATAATAATATATTTAGAAAATGTTGGAATTTAAACAATTTACTTTTAAAACTAGTCTACTTTATAATTGAAGATTGTTATGCACTGAATAACAATAACGTAGCTTATCCATGCTTCTTTGAATTATATTTAGGAAATGACTGGTATGAGAAATATAAAAAGAGACCGTTATTTTGTAGATAAAATAAATATATTTTAAATAATTGTGTTCTGACCAGCGAATCAGTTTGAAAACAGCTGATTAGTTATTTACTTTGCTAACCCATTGGCCTACTTACTATCAGCTGTTTTGCAAGGGCCTCTAGTAGCATTTAAAAAGCACAAAAATGCAGAGTTTCGCTAAAAACCAAATAACTTTTTAATTAAAGCTTTATTTTACCTCTAGTTTTTAGTTTTCTGTTTATAAGTAATTTGTCTACAATAAATATATAAATATACTAAAATTAAAAAATAAATTAAATTGCAGTTTTTAATTTTTTTTTACATAAAACAAAATTTCAAAGTATATCAAATTTTTTATATGAAAATATGTGTTTTGGTAAAACATTGCTATTTAATATGAAAGACTATTTATTTGTTTACATAGAAAATATTTTATTTTGTAAATTGGATGTCTATTAAAAATTTTACAGATTTTCTCTCAAAAGTTCACATTTTAAGTTTATTGTGGAAATGCCAATAACCTGACCTAACTTACAAAGATAAATAAATTCCACATTATTGAACTGAAATTTGTCATTTGGTTTCATATTCCTATAGTTTATAACATGAGAATAAATAACAGGAACAAATAATATTTTCATAAGATAAAATAAAAAATAAAAATTACTTACGAATTATGTGTTTGAGGGTGGCGCTAGTAAAAATTGCTCTCATGTAAAAACTTGTTACTGCTTGGTCAAAGTTACTGTTCATGAACATCTAGTGACACTATATTTACAACACTAATGTACTATATTTACAAACTAACTATTTACAACACCATGAGAGTGCTCAGAACTCCATTTTTGTGTGATAGTCTTTGAAGCATTGTTCTAGGTGGAGGGGCACCTGACACTTCTCACACATCCATCTGACTTCAGCCCTCTTTTTATGTTTTGTACACATTATGCAGGGTCTTGTTGGGAACTGTTTACATGCTGTTGGTGGTATCTGCAAGGGGAAATGACCCCAGTTTTTAGACTGAAGTCTTAGGGGCGAGTCCGCAAGAGGTGCTCGACCAGGAGTTGTTCGCTGGGGTAGTGTAACAGATAGAAGAAGCTGATCAACCAAGTTTAGGCGGAAATCAGTATAATGTAGCTTCTTATTAGTAACCTTCTTGAAAATACAAAAGGCATTGTACGTAGCCATATCCATAAGGTAAAAAAATATCTTTTTGTAGGCTTTGACATTTCGTTGCATAATTGGTAAGCATGACAACACCTGGTCCTGCCTGTCAACTCCCAGCATTCCACCGTTATAATCAATGACAGCTTTTGGCTTCTTTATTTCTTCCTGTTCAGTTCCCCATGTCGCAACTTTTGCTGTTTCCATTTCAACTCCTTCATGCAGTGTTGACAGAGACATCTTTACGGTCTTTCCATTTGATCGCAAAGACTCCTCTGCCAGACCTCCTCAAATAATCTCCTTTCTCCAAATTAGTTTTCAAGAACACTGGGCATGCATTGTCTGTTTGAAATGGCTGTTCCTACAGCATAAGTGTCTTCTTTCAACAGAGCAGTGTACAGTAACGGAGAGGAGTACCAGTTGTCCAAATAGGCTATATAGCCTTTCCCGAAAAAATTTTGCAAGAGGTCAAGAGTTAGTTAATATGGGGATATGCAGTTGGTCCAGCCAACCCTTGCAACGAAGCCTGAGGCTTTTTGTGCCAATCCTGGTGCCTAATCGTCGTAAAGCTGGCAATCCTTGACCAGGTCAAGGAGCTTCTTCACTAGATTAGTAATTTCCGACTGTCCCAGAGGTGAGCCTTCAAAAAGTGCTCTTCTCCTGGCACCAAGGGCCTCACACTCCAGGACAATGTGTTCTGCCGACTCTTCGTCCTCCCCACAGAGGCGACAGATGGGATCCTCCGTAAAGAGTCCCACTGTTCTTAGATGCCTCCGGAATTTGCCGTGACCGGTGATGAGTCCCACCACCAGCTTAACATGCGATTTACTTAACCCAAGAAGTGACTTTGTTAACTTCTGGGAGGGATTCCTGACAAGAACCTTGCCGAGTCTTTGCCCTGGGAACCGCCGCCATCTTTCCAGATATCTGGCGCTGACCCAGTTTTTGATTGCTGTTTTGACAGCTGCAGTCGAAACGCCGCAGGCCGGCTCAGGACCAATGAAGGGCTTGAGAGCACCCTCCCTAGCCAAGGCATCGGCCTGCTCGTTGCCTTCTAATCCCCTATGTCCTGGGATCCATTCCACCAAGACCTGATTTCTTGAACCCAGGATGCTGAGGGACTCCACACATTCCCAGACTAGACCAGACGAAACCTTCCAGGAGTGAAGAGCCCCTAAGGCCGCCTGACTGTCTGAGAGGATGCGGATATGTTTCCCGCAAACCCCTCTCTCGACAGCCTGGCGGCACATTGAAGGATTGCGGCGACTTCAGCTTAGAAAACGGTGCCATACGCTCCCAGGCTCACGCTAGCGTTGGTCCTAGGGTCGCCAGTATAGACCCCAAATCCAGCTTTGTTGCTCATTCTTGACCCGTCTGTGAACCATACAATTCGGTCGTGAGAAGAAACCGGGCTACTAACACCGTCCCAGTACTCCCTCGACCTGAAATCCACAGTATAGGGTCTGGTGCAAAGATACTTATTCCCAATGAAGTCAGACTTCATTGAGAGTACCTCATCGTTTACTAGATTGGCCACTGAGGAGTGACCTGTACAGGACCCCCTCCAGTGGCCAGTTAGTTGAAGCCTATAAGCCGCCGCCCGAGCCTCCCCAATAATGAAGAGATCAAGGGGCGGCAGGTTAAGAAGAACCTCCAGTGCGATAGAAGGGGTCGACCTAAAGGCCCCTGTCATGCACATACAGGCAAGTCTTTGTAGGCTAGAAAGCCTACCCCGGACAGTTACCTGATTGACCTTAGGCCACCAGATCAAAGCCCCGTAAGTAATTTGTGGTCTGATGACCGCTGTGTAAAGCCAGTGGCAGACATGGGGTAACAGGCCCCATGTGGAGCCCACGCAGCGCCTAGTGGTCATGAAGGACCATTTAGCTTTGCGGATGACTTAATCAAGGTGCAAGTTCCATGTCAGTTTCTGATCAAGGATTACTCCCAAATACTTAACCGACGATGAAACAGGCAGAGACACTCCACCAAGGGCTAGGCCTCTGAAGGAGCCCTGAACCCTTTTCCTGGTGAAGGGGACAATTACTGTCTTGGAAGGGTTTATTGCAAGCCCTTCTCATACACACCAGGATTTCACTGCTTCCAGACTGTCGTTCATGATGTCCGTAACAGTGCCCTGGTACTTGCCACGGACCAGTAGGACAAGATCGTACGCATAGCCCTGTATGAAAATACCCTTTTCCGTGAGGCTGACTAGGAGATCATCCACCACCAGGTCCCACAGGAGGGGTGATAGGACTCCCCCCTGCGGGCATCCTCGGCTCGCAGAAACCTCCACCACCTCACTTAGAAGGGTTGATTGAATTCTTCTGCCCTGTAACATGTGGTCGACCCACCTACAAATGGTGGGCTCTACACCACGTTGTCCCAGCGCACGAATAATTGACTGATATGAGGTGTTGTTGAATGCCTCCTCAATATCCAAAAAGGCTCCTAGAGCAATTTCTTTGTTCTCCAGGGAATGTTCAAGGAGACTGACCAAACAATGGAGGGCAGACTCACAAGACTTCCCCGGGAGATACGCATGTTGATTTCGATGTAAAGGAATGTAATTCATTTCGTCTTCACCAGAAACGAGGAAAGACTAATTGGCCTAAAGGATTTGGCGTTCGTGTAGTCGCCACGCCCCCGCTTAGGAATAAAAACTACTTTGCTAACTCTCCAGGACTGAGGAATATATCTGAAGGCAAGACTCGCCTTGAAGATTTCGCAAAGTAGAAAGTGGAGGTTCGGTGGGCCCTTCTGCAACAATGCAGGAAAGACGCCATCGCCTCCTGGGGATTTAAATGGGCTGAACTTGTCAATTGTCCATTTAACTATGGAAATGGTGACTATACGTCTAGCTTGCCTCCAGTCCTCTCGAGTTGCCCTAGGTATAGGGCTAATCTCTCGAGGGCCAGAGGCTTCTAGAGCATCGTCAACGAGATTCCCAGGGAAATGACACTCCAGAAGGAGCTTGAGCGTTTCGCCAGGTAAAGTTGTCAATTCCCCTGAGCTGGTTCTAAGACTGCCCATGGGGTTGATAGGTTCGCTAGCCAAGATTTTCTGGATTCTGGCTGCCTCTTTGATGGAGTCAATGCCCCTACAAAAGGTTTGCCATGAAGCCTTCTTGGCATCACGAATGGATGAATTGTAGTCGTTAAGAGCTAAACGATACTCTTTTCGACAATTGGCCACCTTAGAGCGATTAAAAAGCATTCTAATGCGCCTTTTCTTAGCTTCCAGGGATTTTGACCACCACCCGATTTTTGATCTAGGCGGTGTGTTTGAAATTGGACAGTTGTCGTGGAAACTTTCAAGGATCGCATCCTGTAAACAGGATGCCGCCTGCTCCAGTTCCACGACAGACCTTATACGTACTCTACCCCCCTCCCCCCCGGGACACAAGGCCGCAATGGTCGAAAGTTCCGCAGCATAGGACTCCCAGTCCGTCCGCCTAGGATTTCGGTGAGGAGAGGAAAAGGCTGACATTTTAGCTTTGATATCAAAACGAATGTACAGATGATCAGAAAGAGAAGGTTCGTCAGAGACCCGCCAGTTGTCAATTCTGCCAGGTCGAGAGTTACTGATGTGCTTGCTAAATTGTCATCCTGCTTGTCGTCACCAACGTAGATCTTAAAAACACTACAGTACCCAGATGATGATTCACACACTTTGTATATTTTTACCCCAAAACGGGCCCTTTTTTTGGGATTGAACTGAATTATACTGAGTCGAGATCTCATTTTCAGTAAAGTTTCATCCAGAGCGATTTTATATTCTGGCTCATACGTCTGTAAAAATTAAGTTTCTAGGTATCGTATTACCGGCCGAATTTTTCTTAGTTTATCATTTATCAGGTCTTCTGTCGCTTCATCATAAAAATGGAGAAATCTTGAAATAGAATTGAAACGCTCCATTGACATGGTTTCACCGAATATGGGAGTCTCTATAATTTTTCTATGTGACCAGTACATTTGAATAGAAGGTTTTTTTAGTTGACCCATTAGCACATAAAGTGCAAAGTACGACTTCATCTCTGCAACATCCACATCACGCCACTTTTCATTGGTCTTCAACGATTTTCTGGTTTCGTCCAAAAGCTGTTTTCTGGCGTAGTCATTTATTTCCATACAGAGCATCTGCCAAAATTCCTCCCCAACAAACTGACCAAAACAATCAAGCTCAGTAGGATTTATGCCAATACTACGTTGAACTCTAACATTTAGTCCAGGTGTACCTTGAAAATCAATTCTTTTAGGAATATTGTCCTCGTCTAACCACGGCCAGTCAGAGTCCTGGAATTTAGGTTTCGTTTTCTTAGCGGTTGCCTTATCGGTTGGTTTTTTTTAGCAGGTTGTCTTTTCTTAGGCCTAGGCCGAGATTGTTTGGGTTTATTTTTGTTTTTAGACTTACGGTTTTTAGGGGGTTGAGTGGAATTACATTGCTTTGGTTGTATATTAAGAGTCATTATTGAGGCAGTTGTCTCCTCCACCACCAACTGATAGGCCTAAGTCTATGACTTGTTCCCCTTCATCGATTTCCATAGGTCTACTGGAATCATTCAGGCCAGATCCACTAGGCTTATCTGGATCTACAAAGTTATCCTGAATATTAGATTCATCATGAAATAGCCCTAATTGAATAGAAATACTTTCACTGTCACTTTCCGCCCTGCTAGCTCTCTGCACTTCATTTTCGTCCTACAACTGTTCATCTCTGAAACCTTTGTCATTGTCACTCACAAAGTCAGCATCTTCATAATCACTATCAAGTAACATACGTTGCACCTCAGAGGATCTTGTATCTTTCCACATTTTATTGTAAAAATCAAACAAATACACTATTCATCACTAACTAAACGAGCAACAAAACACTTTCGGGAGTTTTGCCAAAAAAACAGACTAGACTACTAGTTTTTGACACTTTCTTCGCATTTACAAAATGTAAACAAACATAGATTACCAACATAGAAAAACAAAATACTCTTCTATTAGATCTTTTACAAATTAATTTATATCAACAACAAAATATAATAAAAAAAATCTAAGTAAGCGGCTGTAAAGTTGCCCATTTCACCATTGTAAAATATAGAAATGAACTGTGGATTCTGCTTCGTAAATAAATAATTTTAATATAAATAATTGTCATTATTGTCAAAGAAATGAGTTAAACAGGATTCCCCTGCCATCTCTCGGCGAAATACGGAACTACGTCAACCTAGGAGAAGATAAGAGTACGATTGTAATTCACTACGGAACAGTCTCGTATCTCATGTGTGGCCCAGATCACGGCGCTACGAGGACAGTCTCGTATGTCTAGGCCAATGGGTTAATATTTTAGGCATTTTTTTTACCTTTTGGGTACCTATTTTTACCAATTGAGGTTTTTACCTTTGTTACTTTACAAAAAAGTTTATCATATTCAATAAAACAGTGCCGACAGCTTAAGTTCACTGATGTTAATTTGTTCATCTGACCAGTATTTACTATTCTGATACAGGCTATCCATCATCGTTTTTTTTTTTTTTTTTTTTTTTTTTTTTTTTTTTTTTTTTTTTTTTTTTATCTACTAAAAGTGAAATGGATCTTTTGTGTTTGGTTATGAGTGGTTTTAGTCTTAAAAGTATTGTTTGACTGTGGGTCTTTTTATCTTTTCTTGTTTTGTTACCTTTTCGACGTGTGCATATCTGAAATGTTAATTAGTCTTCATTCCAAAATTGCTGACAATGTAACAAATGATTTATCTCTCCTCCGAGCTCCAACTGTCAATAAAATAAACTAAGTTAATCTGTAACTGAAACATTATTGTGTTAATCATATTATTGGTACTTATTTTTTAGGGAGGATAGACGATGATGTTATAAGTTTGTGATTTTTTTTAGGTTAGGTTAAAGAGCACTAGGCCAGGAATTAGTATATTGGAGAGATAGGACATCAGCAAACTTACCTTAGAATACAAGTTAACTAACACCAGAGTAGTAGTAACAAACACAAAATAAATGCATAATCTCAAAAATTTTCAATGCTGCCGGCATTTTCTTCAGGTGAGAGAGAGAGAGAGAGAGAGATTCCACTATTGTTTGCGATTTTGTGATTAATTCATAATCCTTACACAATTATCTTCTAATTAGAGAATTGTAGTCAATTTATCAATTGTTTCTATTGCAGTTATTGGCCGAGGTGGGGAACAAATAAGTAGACTACAATCAGAATCTGGATGCAAAATACAAATGGCGCCTGACTCAGGTGGTCAACCTGATAGAATCTGCACTCTTACTGGAAATGCACAGGCAATAGGGTAAGATAAAATCCTGTCTGAGAAATATAATAGAAATACTGTCAGTCTGCTTAATTTTAAAATATTGGACTTAATAGGTACAGTAGAATCTTGTTTATCCGAGTCCCTATCAACTGAGCTAGTCATCGTAAGATGGAGAATAAACATAAAGCTATTAATCAAAAGACAACTACAGCATGACATGTAATATAATCGTATATAAGCGATCAAGACCTCTATTGGCTGTTGGTGCTTAACGGCGCTGCAGGACTGTTACGTGACGTATTTAATACTGTAACACACTACAAATTCTAGGAATTATTTTAACCCAAATGCATTCATTGACACATTACCACCTGACACCATCGTCTTAGTCGACTCTGCATCTTATTAAACGATTCCGAGTATTTTGTTCGCAGGTCATCGGCTTCCTAGAGCGAGACCTTCAAACAGGTTGGTTGCGCCACAGGAGGCGGTGATGTGCGAGATTTGGCAAGCCTGCCAGCATGAGTATAATTGCAGGCACCAAGTGGGCCGTGGGTGATGACATCTTGTGATAATGCCCACACACCTATTACCTGCTCGATGAACCTCATTGTGTTCTGTAGTACCAAACCTCTCTTGCCACAGTAGAAATCAGTAATGAGTTCGTCATCAGATATAATGAAGTCGAGTGTTGACAGAGGGTATTGACGCTACAAAGCAACCCACACAGAAGAAGGAAACAGAGGTCGCATATAATAGCGCGCAAACTGTGTATCAAGTGTTAACTAACATAACCTAATCAAACCTAACATAACATAACCATACCTAACATGACCCAAACAAATCTAACAACCCAAAAGAAACCTAACATTACGAACTAAACCTAAAATAATCTAAACAAGATTAACAACTTAATCAAACCTAAACATAACTTAACCAAACTTAACTACCTAAACAGACTACATAACCTAACTTATCAATACCCATACACGGGCAGTAGAACGGGGCCCTTTCCCGCCCCCCCTTTTAACTTTAATTTAAAAAAAGGCCGCCCCCCCAAACCCCTTTTGCACTAAATTTTGTTGTTTTAGGTTTTTTGGATTTTCCGGGGATTTTAAAAATGCAGTATTGGATATATTTGTAATTTTTTGGTTTTTACTGCTGATCATATTTTTTTGCAGGGGTTTTGACTGAATGGTAAATGGTTTAACCCATTTACAAAAATTGACATGATAACCCAAATCATGTTTTCGTGCCAATGTGAACGACAAATGGATTTTGATATGAAAATTTTTTGTTCCGTTAAAATATTGAAGGGTTTCCCCGCACTTTTAAAGGGGGGTTTAATGCAGATGGGTGTGATAATTTTTTTCTTTAAAAGGGGCCGGAGTGTATCCTCCCAATAAAACCAAGTGTAGGGGGCGAATACTATTAGGGACCGTGAATGAATGAAAAAATGAAAGGTAGGTTGAAAAAATGATATGGGATGGGTTTAAACCCCAAAAAGGTATCTCTGCTTTTGTTGTCAAAAAAATAACATTAAAAAAGGTTGTCCTTTCCAAAATGGGGCCTAGGGAAATTGACATTACATTAAAAAATTTAACCATTAAATTCTATTATTGCAGTTTTTGATTGGATTGTTGTAGATTTTTAAAAAAAGGGAATACTTGGGCCCTTATTCAAATTTTTCTACCCATTCTAGGGTTTTAAAAAATTTTTAAAAAAACCAAAAACCTGAGGTTACTTTTTTCGTATAGGAGTATAACTACTTTTACAGAAATTTTGGGGTCTTTTCTTTTAGTAAACTATTTTGTATTTTTTCAGGGTTTTTAAAAACATCTTTTTTACCCAAACCTTCTTTACTATTAAATTTTTAAAAGTATCTGAGGTGTCCTTTGTCCCAATTCCCCTCAGATAACCAAGTTCAAACTGTATAACACTTTTTTGTATAATTTACAAAATGGGGCCTATTAAACTTGATTTTTTCCCCTGAAAACTATAAAAATTAAAATAATTTTCAACAAAATTTCTTTGGGCAAATTTCCCATCTGAAAAACAATTCAACGGGAAAGGTCCCTAACCAAATTCAAAATGAAAAATAAAAAAAACATTCTTAAAATGACTCCCCCACTAATAAAATTAAAAAATATTAATTTAATTATTTGTAGGAATCTTTAAAGTTTTTTGAAGATGCCCAAAATCAATGGGGAGCGTTTCAAACCCCTTTGAATTATTTAAATTTGAAAATCTTTTTTGATGCCTGCTTTTTTTCAAAAAATCTAGCATAGGCAACAAGTAACCTGTATATTTCTTTTCCCCGAAACCCTTTTAAAGGGGGCCTATAGATGTTTCCCCTTTAAAATTAAAATTTTTTGGGCTTTGATAATGTGTAACAAATTTTGAAATTGTTAAAATAAACTATGTGGGTTTTTTGAAATTTTTTCCCGTAAATGAAAAATTTTTTTTGATCATTTTGATTTTAATTTAAAAAAGGGGGCCCTAGAAGTCTTGGCATTTTCAATAATGTTGTTAAAATTGTTTTCATAAAAGTTGTCTTCATTAAATTCTCTTTTTTTCCGTTATATTTTACTAATTTTTTTTTTCAGAAAAACCTAAAAAATTTAAAAAAATTTCCCAATAGTACAGCAAAGAAGTAGAACGGGGAAGGAACTGGAGGAGGACGAATGGATGTTTAAAAACGGGGTGGTACACCGCCGAATGTGTCTCATGTAATCAAGTGCAAAATCATGGGAACCTAAGAGTGCCCAAATGATTTTGAAAGATCATCCTTGCTGGCATTTTTCTCATTGAGGAAAGTGACACTTTTGGCCAAAAAATACTTTTTGGGAAACATATAAAAATCTTATTAAAAAAGGAAAAAAAATTTTTTTTAAATTTTAAAAAATCTGATTTTAAAAAAGAAAAGGGATGTGTTTTTAAAAAAATTTTTGTCTTTTTTTAGTAGAAATAATTTTTTCCCCCGTAAATTCACCAAAAAAAAAATTTAAATCAGGTAGCGGGACTAAAGGGTTTTAGATTACCCAAACATATTTTAAAAATTTAAAACCCTCAAACCTAAAAAATTTACTTTTAGAAACCCCGGGTTTATCGGGATAATTAGGAAGGGAAACCCACCTCGGGCCCACATAAAAAAAACCTAAAAATAATAGTGGGGGGGGTTTAAGTAACTATCTTGAAAAAAAAATAAAAAAGGCCCCCAACAAAAAAGGTACTAATCAGTTTTTAAATTAAAAAAAACTTTAATAAAACCAAATGACAAACTTGTAAGTTATTAGTAAATAAGGTTTTTCCCCTTTTAAAAGTTTGCTGCGGAAATTTTTTTTATTACTTTTTTGCCCCAGTCGGGGAAAGTTTGGGAAAAACTTTTGAATTTGGGTATTTATTGTTAAATAATGCCCCAACTCTGGCTTCCCAAATTTTTCCGCTCCTGTGTACCGAAAAAAAATTTGTTTTTTATTCTCCCTAACCGTTGAAAATGCAATCTGTATTGCGTTTTTTACTAGTGCAGGGGGGCCCCTACTTTTTGGGACAGAAAAGGGATAATTGTTTTTTTTCCCAAAAATTTTTCTTTCCCTTGGCACGAGGGAAAAACTTTAGACTTTTTGGATTAAATTTTTGTTTCAAGAGAAACCTTTTCTGTTTATTTTTTTATAAAAAAACCAAAAAGAAGGGCCCACTAGTGAATGCATTCTGGGGGGCCAAAAATTCGAAAAAATAGTTTATCATAAACATGTTCGGGGGCCAAACTCCTGCATTGGTTTTGACTTGTACCATCAACCAATAGAGTGATTGCTCAACTTGCTTGTTGCCCCCCCCAAAACCCTGTCCGGGTAAAAAAGAATTTTAAATAGGGATCTATTTTACGAAAACCTTGGTTAAATCGGGACTTGTTTTTTCCCTTGGGTTTTAAACTGTCTCCCAAGGGATATTTTTTTAAACTTAACTGAACGATTTCAAAACTTAATTTGTAAAAAATGTCCCAGAAAAATGACCTCAATACCCCCACAGATCAAAATATAGATGAAAAAAAAGGGCCCAAAAAATTTTTTTTTTAAAATTTTAAAACCCTTTTTTAAATTCTGAAATTTTCACTATTAAATTTCCCAAAAACTGTTTTAAATTTTTTATTTTCAAACATTTTTTAAGTAAATTGTAAAATTGTTTTTATCCCTTAAGTTTATGTTAATTTTTTTATTCATTCTTCTAAAAAATCCCTTTTTAATTTCCAAAAAACCCTTTGCGTTTTCAACTTTGAAATTTAGGGGTTTGTTCCCCCTGGGGGACGCGGGGCCCTGGCTAAAGGGCCCCAGCCTTTTTTTCGCTAATCTTTATTAGTTCCGACTTGGTTTGTCCTCGTGCCCTGGCCCCGGGGGATTTCCCCCTATGGGAATTCCTTCCCCGGTCCAGGCCCGGGGGGACTGCCCAAAAAAATTTCCTTTCTCCATTTAGAAAAAAATTTACATTGTGCTGGTGTACCCGGAAAGTCTGACATCAAACGAGAAACTTTTAAAACTAAATGAAACAAAAAAACCCTGTTTTTATTTTACTGCCAATCAAACACGGGAGAATTTTAAAAAACAGTTCTTCCCCCCTGCCTATTCACTAGGCTATTGCAGTAAATTTTTGGGACAGTTTTTTTTACATCCTTTTTATGCTGTTGGGTTTTTTTTATTTAAATTTTTCTTTTTTTGTAGTTACACCAACAAAAACCAGTTACTTAAGGATATAAACAATAATCAAAATAATTATTATTTTTTAAAACGGGGTTTTAAACTATTTTTATTCACGATAAAAAAAATGAAAAAAACCTTTGTGATGCTAGGTAACAAAATTTTTATAGAGAATTTGGGTTTTTTAAATAAATAGAAAGGGGAAAACTTTTTTTTAATTTTATGAAATACTAAAAAACTTTCAATTAAATGCCCATGTACAAAAAAAGACAGTCGGGATATTAATTATTTTTTTAATAAAAAAAAAAAAATTTTGATAGTGACTGCACAAGTAGTTTTTGAAAAAACTATCATTTATTTAATTTTTTTAAATAAGAAACCCCAATGAAACAAAAGTATTTTAAATTTAAATTGACGTTCTTTAATTTAATAAAGGGTTTTTTTTAAATTTTATAAATTTACAATAGTTTTAAAAAGGAATGGGGTACTAGGTTTTTTAATTTTTTAAAATATCCGATGTCAAAAATTCCCGGGTTGTAGCAGTAAAAAATTTCCCTGATTGTTGGGAGGTAGCCGCCATTTTAAAAATCCCGAGCGGGTTTGCTGAAAACGGCACGGCCCAGGAACGGGCCACGCAAAGGGGCGAGGAAAACTCCCCAAATTAAAAATTTTTTCCCGAGTGTTTTGGAAATTTTGTTGGGGCCCGGCCCCGGGGGCCCCAATCGCAAAGGGGTTTAAATATAAAAAAAAATTTGAAATTATTTTATTATGAAGAGGGTTTTGTATTATTAAAAGAGGTAGGGTCCAAAAAGTAATTCCCGGGTTCCTTTTATATCCGCTGAAGCGCTGCGATCCGCAGTTCCGGGGCATGCCCCGGGGACAGACGCTCTGTACGGGGAAAGAAAAAAACGTGCGCCTTTTTTGGGGATCGCTGTCAGTCTCGTACCTTTGTTGGGGCTTTTTTAAAAAAAGTCGGTTTTTGATCGAAAACCCCGCCGCTTGTGAAATCAGATCTGTGATTCGTTTTCGAATGCAAAGGAAAGTGAAACCGATTGACTTTTTTTCGGCAAATTTGCGGGTTTACGGCAAAATGCGATGATGTTTTAAAAAGGGTGAGAAAGGGGTTTCCGGGACATTTTTTAATGAAAGGACGTAATGAAGGGGCATGATGAAAACAAAAGTGGGCGCCTTCTTTGATTACAGAAGAATTTTTTCCCAAAAACAAATTGATGAGAATAAAGGGAAAAACCCCTTTAAGTTTAAAATGATGCTCTCGTTTAGGGAATTCCCCAAAATTCCCCGGGATCTTTAAATTTTCTTGAAATTTTTTAACAAAAAAACTGAAATTTCGAAAACTTTGCTCACGTTGGGTACCGGAAAAATTCTTACGAGCAACAAAAAAACAAAACGGTTGGGTAGTGCATTTCCCATTTTTTTGAACCGTTATGTTGAAGGCGGTGAAGATTTTCTGTCAAAGATATCACAGGAGATGAAATTTGGGTTTTCTTATGACACCCCAAAACAACCCGGCAACGGGGGAAAATGGACACACTTCATCTCCACCAAATTAAGCCGAAAAAAATCTTGACCCCCTCGAAAAAATCATGTGAAACAGGGGTTTTGGGCCCGGGGAAAAAGGCATCTTATGTTTTAAATTTCTTACCGCGATGAAAAACAATCAATGCAGAATTTTTTACTGCGAGGACACTGAGGAAATTGCGCCGCGCAATACAGAATAAGCGCCGAGGATTTCTGTCCAAAGGTGTTGTTTTTTTCACGACAATGCACGACCACACCTGCAAATGGGACGAAAAACCTCATACGGGGAAATTTGGTGGGACGTTTTTTGACCATCCCCCCGTAAGCCCGGACCTCGCCCTAGCGACTTTCATCTGTTTTTTACATTGAAGTCTTTCCTTGGGGGTCAACATTTTAAAATGATGACGAAGAGCTGAAAAGGGGAAAATTTTTCCCAAAATGGTTGAAACACGGGGGCAACCTTCTATGAAAAAAGGCAAAAGAAAAACTTGTGCCCCCGCATGACAAACCCTTTGGCAAAATTTCGGCAGTTTTTGTGGGAAAAGTATTTTAAGGGGTTGTAGATTTTAGTGCAAAAATATTTTTTTTTCTTTTCTGAAAAAATTTAAATTTTTATTACCAAAGGAAAACTTTTTTCGGGGAGGTTTTTTTTAAAACCTCTTTTATTAGTATTATTTCGAATGTTGTTTACAAATATATATTTTGTGTTAAACACAAATAATTGGAGAATCCAAAAAAGCATTTACGGGGGGGGAAACCCCCCAATGTCATTTTTTTAAATGGGGAAATTGGGAATTTTACATTTGAAGATGCTTAGAATTTTCCTTTGGTAAGTCCAATAAAATTTAACTAAAAAAAATTGGAAAAAACTTTAAAGGCATTTCAAGTCAACGGCCCTTTAAACCCTTCTGTCGTCACAGACATGGTCGTTTTATCTTTTTTTTGTGTGCGGGGAAACCTTTAAAAAGGCCCTTAAAAAAATTTAATTTTTTAAAAAAAAAAATAAGCCTGCTTCCATTCCCCAAAAAAAACCTTTAAATGATAACCAATATGTAATTTATTGTATCAATTTATTCATTATATACCAAAAAATCTTTCAACTTAAATTACAAAATCCCTATTGTAAAAAGGAATTCAAAATAAATATCTGACTTTATTTATATTTTAACAAAAAGTCATACGGTGTTTTGGAAAAAAAATTAATAGAAATTTTTAGAGTTTAAAAAAACATTTGTTGACACCCCCCCCAAATTTATTTACACCGTTTTACAAATGTTTTTTTGTAAACTAATTAAATTTTTTTATTTTTTTGCTGGTTTATACTGGCCCAAGTTAATTCTAGAACAAACCAGGGGAGCCTAGAATTATTTTATTTATTTTTAAAAACTCATCACTACCTTTAATTTTTTAAATTTAAAATACATCAGATATTTATAAATTTTAATTAGTCATCTTTTTTTTTGGGCATATTTAGCATATAAAAAAAAAAAATAAAATATTCAAAAAAAATTTATTGTGAAATTTAAAAAAATTCCTTTTGTGAGATCAAACACTATTTTTAAATGCTTAAAAACCCCCTTGGGCACTGAATTACTAAATTTCGTCTTACGGTTTTTTCACTTGAGGACCGAAATGAAAAAATTTTTGGTCTTATTTAAATTACTTTGCTGAAGACCGAATAAACGATACCCTAATTAAAAAGTTTGATACAAAATAAACAAATCCAATTTACCGTTTAGGATAACTTTTAAGTCTTTTGGATGATTTTTGCAGACGTTCAAAGAATTTTTTTTTTTAATGTCTGGAGCCATCTTTTTAAAATTTAAACGGCACTAAAAAGGGAATTGACAATAATAGGAAAAAGGGGTTAAATTTTTAAAAACGGGACGAATCTGACAGTTTTAAAACAAAATTTTTTTCCCATTTTAAAAATTTCTTTATTTTCAATCCGATTTTTTTTTTTTTTTCTGGGGTTTGGGTGGGGTTTTAAAGACTTAAAAAAACAAAATTTTTCCCACGTGTCACTTTTTTTTTTATGACCTGAAACCAAAAAAAAAAAAAAAATTGGTTAAAAAAAAATGCACTTTTTTACAAAATTTTAATTTTGTAAAAATTATGAGAAACTTTTTGGCTTTATTTGACAAATACTCAATTACAAAATTTAGGGTCAAAAAAACCCTTTTATATTTTTTAGAACAAATTTTAAAAATTAAAGGGTAAAAAAGATTTTGCAAATTTTCAGCCTAAATATTTTATATGAAGACTTGAAAAAGTGGGGAAAAAAAAGTTAATATTTTTTTTTGGGTTCCCAAAAAAGGGGTTTAATAATTTTTAAAAAATGGCACGTTCAGTTTTTCTTTTAAAACATTAATTTCTTTTCAAAAGATGGATGATCCCCTAAAATTTGGAAAAGCCTTTCTACCCCAAAAATTTAAACAACCTTCCTTTTTGGGTGGCAAAATTTCAGTAAGTAAACCAAAATTTATACTTTTTTAAAAAAGTATTGGGGAAATTTTTAATTTTAAACTTTTAAATTTTTGATTTTTTATTTAAATTAAATTTCGATTTAAGATTTTTAATTTTTAATTCTAAAAACTGTCTTACAAAATTTAAAAATTGTCTTGTTAAAAAAAACAAAAACAAAAACATTTTAAAATAAACAAACCCCCACCCCCATTGTAAATTTTTTGCTAACAAATCCCAAAATATTTCTTTCTTTCCTTTTAAAAACTTAAGCCCAGATCTACACACTTTTTTTTAAAGGACAGTGAAAAGGAGCTATACCTGTGCGCAGTGGTGGCTCTGAAATCCGGGAAAAAGGGAAATTTTCCCAAAAAAAAGAAAGAAAAACCCAAGGGAAAGAAAAAAAAAATGTAGTTTTTCAAACGTTAACATCAAGACGATTAGGTTCTTTTTATATAATGAACCCTTTTAAACTTGGATTTGTGGAATACCCTCTGTTGCAGGGTTTTTGCTGTTATTTGTTTAAATAAAATGGGCAAATTACTGACAACCTGCAATTAGATCCAAGTCTTTTGATTGGGACCTAATAAAAAATGTATTGTGATTTAAAGTCAAAATTTTCCCTGGAAATTTTCTCTTATCTGGGATTTGGGAAAATTGAGAGTGGGGACTTGCGGTGATTCTCGTTTTGATTCTCTTTTTGATTCTCTTTTGCTGCGAGTTGGTGTAAAAATATTTCCCAAATTTTTGTTAAAATTTTTTTAAAATTATAAAATTGGAGGCACATGCCCTTGATTATTTGATTACTCGGGGGAAAAAAAAAAAATATGTAAAAATACATTTTTTATTTTGAAAAAAATTTTAAAAGAAAAAACTTAAGAAATTTATGTTTAAAACCCCGGTTTTAAAAAATTATGTCTGGCAAATAGGGGTTCATTTTTTTTAAATTTACACTGTCTCAGTCGATTTGAAAGTTTTTTTTGATAACTGCAGCATACCCCAGGGGGTATTTTGGCACAGCTTTGACAAATTGTTTTTTTTCTTAAATTTCATTAAGGGGGACGTTCTTTGTAGACCAATGACTTTAAGGAAAACCCCCATAGAAAGAAGTCGCGGGGGTTTTAAACCCGGGGGAAACCAGGGCCACCCAAATGCAGATCGCCTTTTCGGGGATGACTGTCGGGAAAAAATTTTTGCCGCAAAACATCTTTGAAAATTTGGGTGGGGGTGCTGTGGCACCTTTTCTGTTAAAACACCCCCTTCCCCCACCCCCCATTTTTTCAAATTCTAGCAAAAAAAAAAATTTTCTTGAAACCATGTTGCCCATCAAATTTTGCAGCCACAAAAAACGGGCCAAATTTAATTTCTCTTAAAATAAACCCAGGGCCCCAAATTTTTCCAATTTTGCGATATTCCACCCCAAATTTCCTTTAAGTTGGGTTGTTCGAGTGTAAGGGACGTTGATGAAGTTGCCCGGGGTTTTTAGGGGGGCTCCAAATTTAAAGAAATTTCCCTGCGTTTTTACAATCCGGGTAAAAATGGAAGTAATCTCCCATGAAGAAAATTTAAGGCGTCTTGGGGAAATTGTTGAGTAGTGCCTCGTATCAGGGTCCGGGGCCCAAAGTCTTAAAGAGTTGAGACCCTCTACCACTCCCAAATTTGTAGGGAGGAATAAATAAATAAATAAAATTGCCTTTATTAAAAACCCTTTTCTCAGTTACATACTTTTTTTACAGAACAACTCAAGTAAAGGGCCTTAAATACAAAAGGAAATAAATATTAAAAACTAAGAAACAGTGCAATTTGGGTTAAAGGGTTTATAATATAAATTATATATATATATAAAAGTTTTACAAAGAAACCCCAAAGATTTAAAAATTACAATAAAACAAATTGGGGCCCTACGAAAAGCTTTTTAAAATTTTACTCTTAAATTAGGTATAGTACTTTGATTTATGGCTGGGGGGGGGGCCCCATTGTACAACTTGGGGCAAATAAAGGGAAAAAAAACTCCGTCTCCCAACATCTAAACGGCCCTTTTGGGAAATTAAGTAAATTTGCATGGGGGTTGTCCAAAGGGCTCCCGAAAAACCCTTTTCCCCGGGTTACAACACCCTTTTCGCTTAATACTGGGGCCCTCACTGTGGGGACAGTAAGTTTGAGTAAGGCACAATTAAATCCTGCTTACGGTCTCCATTGGCAGAAAACCCCATCCCCCACCCCCCAAAAAGGGAAAATGTTTAAAAAAATCGAAAATTTGGCAAATAAAAGGGGACTGCAGAGTTTTAAAGCTTTTAAATTCGCTCTTTATCCCCCACACAAAATTGCTGTTCCCGTACAGGGTAGCAGTAGAAAAATTTTACAAAAATTTCATTTGACTGCATGATGTGAAACTTAGCGGATTCTGGTGAGAAATCTTTTAAAACGGTACGGGACCTCTCAGCCTACCCAGTGCTCTTTTGTCCCAGGTAAGTGACATGCCCCAGTGAAAGTCGGTAAATTGGGTCTAGCAGGGCCCCGAGAGTTTTAAACTTTGCCGCTTACAGCCAAGCTTAAAACCACTGACCCGGGTTCTAAATTTCCCCTTAAGCAAAGGGGAAACTGCCCCAAAGGGGTTGTGGGGCAAAATGGAAAAGGGGTACACCTTGTCTATTTTGATTTTGGGTTATTGTTTGGGCCAGGTGGAAATTTGTTTTCAAGATCCGAATTAATGAGCAGGCATCTGACAATAATCTGCATCCCAAATGAGCAAGTGCGGGCCTTTGTACACATTCGGGTAAGGGTCACATGTGAAACAAGTTGAAAAGAAATGGGAACCAAGACAGCTCCCCCCCTGGGAACACCCCGATGCCCATTAAAGGGGGGGATGCCCTCACCCCCCAGCTTTGTAAACCGGGCTTCTTTTTTAAAGGGTTTTGGGACTTCACCCACTCGATAGCATCTCCCCAAAGCCACAAAAATTTTCATTTTTCGCAGCCAGAACTTAGGTTATGGAATAAAAGGGTTGAGAATAATAAACCCCAAAACCCATTAAACTGTATCTTAAAATTTCTTTACTATAAAAACAGGTCACTAAATAAGTTTACCGGGGTCAGGGGCATGGTTTGGGGGTTTTTTCCCCTAAACCCAGTTTGTGTTTCAGCAAAAAAATTTCTTTCCTATTTTTTTACAATCGGTGGGAGTTTACAACTTTTTCTAATATCTTGCCCTTTCGCAGGCAGTATCGAGATGGGTCTTAATTTTTGGACATTTTTGGGGGCTGTCACTTTCGGTATGGGATGCCCCAATGCTCGACCCCAGCTCTGGGGAAAACCCCACTCAACAGGGCCCTCTTTTAAAATGAGGGGTGAAATTTCGCATCCGAGGAAAGGGGACTCACGTTTTTATTTTTTAAATTGTATTTTTTAACGCTACCAAACCGCTTTTTGATTTTAAACCGCGTTAAATGGTTGATTGTAAAAACTTCATTAGTGACAGGCGTAAATGAAAATTCTGTCTTCCGCCCCTTTCCTTCTTTTTGTTTTAAAAAAAATGTTTGTTTTGTTCACTGCCGGGTTTTCTGCCCCCCCCATTTAAACCCAAAGTTTTTTATTTTTGTCATCTATATTGGTATGGGCGGGAATTTTTTCTCTTTCCATAAAAACAATACCAAAAACCCCCGCTTCAGAAAAATTTCCAAAAGTCCTTTAGAATTTTTCTGTGAGCTAATTTTTTTTTGTCAAAAAAGTAGATTTTTTAGCATTCCTTATTAATTTATTGACTTCATTCCGTGCTTTTTTATTTTTTTCCCCCCCAATCTGCACTGCCCCCGGGTTTTTCCCAGAAATTTGTTTGTAATTTTTTTCTAAAATTTTAGTTTCCCTTTTTAAAATTTTTAAATTCCTCCAAAGGGTTTGTTCTTCGTCACTTTTTTGCACACAATTGGGGCTTTTTTCGTCAAATATACTTCTGTTTAGTGGGGGGTAATAAAAGTTTCAATTTTAAATCTGCCCCTTGCATCTGCTTGCCCTTTTTCCCAATCCACTTTAGATATTGCTTTTCACAGCATCACCCGCATTAAACTTCGAAAAATCTCTATAATTAATCATTTTTTTCTTTTTTTTCCTTTCCATATTTTTAATAAAGAAAAAAAACCACCCTTTGGGTCCGTCATCTTAAACCCCTCTAGGGTCCAAAATTACTTGATGTATTTACACGTCTTTTCTTTTACAAAATTCTGGGCCCGACCTGTCCACTATTATGTTTTCTAAAAAGGGGTGGCCGTTTTTCCCTTTTAAACCTCTTGTGGGGGTTCTTTTATGACCTGGTTGCTTTTGTGTTTTCTTCATGAGCCGGCGAAAAGTAGTTTGAGTCATTACTTGTATTTGATACCCAAGTTTATTTTTGTTTTTCTAAAAGGAATTTTAAACCGTTTTCCCACTTCAAAAACCAAAGGCAAAACAAAGAGGGAGGAAACAACCCCCTGAGTAAAAAGTGTCCCCCGGGCCCCTGGGAAAGGCCTATAAAAAAAACCAAAACCCCCCCACCCCTTTCCTTTCCCCTTTATGAAAACCCGATACCGGGGTCCAAAGGGGCCTGTAAGAAGTACTCCCCCAAAATGTTTTACCCTCTCAAAATATACGGGAGTTACTCCACCACCTGACTCCTTGGGTTTAAAGACTCTGGGGTTTAGGCTGAGGGATAAAAGTGTAACATAGTATTTTCCGGTATCTCATACGTGAGATGGGGCCCCGGGTAAAAGCCAATCTCAAAACACCCCAAAATTATATCAAATTAAAAATTTCGAGCAAAATTTAGATCCCAAATCTCTTTGAAACCCGGGTTTAAAGGGGATCTCATGTTAAAAATGCGCGATTTTTACCTATCTTTTTTTCCAGGGAAATTTTTCAGTTCCCCTCAGGGGATTCTGATTCAACGACCCCGCCGTTCCAAGAGCACTTCCCAATTTCCCCTAAAGGGGCGACCTTTTTGGAGATTGAAAAAGTAAAACGCTTTCCCCATGTCAATTTTTTCCAGGCGATTTTACTTTTATTTCGAAGCCCGGGTTTTTTTTCTTCTTCACAAAACCCAAATTTTCACAGAATTTTAATTCATTCACCCATAAAACAATTTCCCTTTTTGGAAAGGGAAAACATGCCCCACGGGGCGCAATTTAAAACCCCGGGCATTTAACCCGCTTGTGCACGATGATGGAATGACCATTAGAAGATACGCTTAACTGTGAATGCCCGTTGAAATTTTGTCCACTCAATGAAAGGTGGTGAAAAAATGGGGATAAAAACTTAAGCCACGCCCCCCTCGGATTCCCTTTTCCCCACCTTTACAACAGCAGTCGTCGCTTCAGTACAAACCAAATGAAAAAAGGGAAAAAATTTCCTCGGGCCCCCCTTTTAGTATAATATGTGAAGCCTTTTTTTTGTTATAAAAAAATTCCTCCCGGGGTTTTTTTATTCGTTTTGATGCCAGAGGTGTCAAAATGACCCCCAGTTGTATTTTTAGCAGAAAGGTCTTCATTGTTAAATTATTTTTTACCTGAAGGGAACGGGAAACCTTCAAAGTATGATTTTTGGTCTTAAAAAATTTATATTGATTTTTACTTTGTTTTGGAAGGGAAAATAATTTTTTCCCTACATGATTTTGGGAAAAGTTTATAGATCTTTCTTAATTTTTAAAGAGAGTGAGTTTAATTGATTCGGGTGAAAGTTTTTTTTTGATTATAAGTTTAAAAAAAATCCATGTCGGGCGGTGTCTGGGGCCTTTTTTTATACATTACTCCCAACATTCATGCATGATGGTTTTAAAAGTTGTTTTGTTTTTTTTTCCAAGAAAAAGGTTTTTTAAAGGGTTTAATTTTATTTGCACCCAAACTGTGGGGTTCCCCCCCTTTATGGCCTTAGAATTTTTCAATGGTAATCAATTTAAGTTATTTTATTTACTTTATTAATCATCACTGTTAATAATTAAAATTTTTAAACTGTTGAAAAAGGCTTTTTATAAAAAAAGGAAGTTAAAATTTTAACCCATTGCGGATCGATTTATTTATTTATTTACGCACCAGCGAGTACAAATTAATTTTAAAGCACAGGCCAGCCCGCAGGAAAAATAAAAAGTGCACTTTCTGTAAAGGGAAAAATAACAGCCCAAAAATGTAGGGGAATTGCTTTTAAAAAAATAGTGGCCTGCGGGGTAGCCGTGGGGAAAAAGTGGCGAGCCCGGTATAAGGGTGGGGAAAAATGTCAAAGTCAAAATCTAAATATCGGAAAAGAGATAACGTCTGAATCTGAATAGACTAGGCGACAACGGGCCCCCTCTCATTCCCTCGTGTCCCGTTTCACTAACCCCCCAATGTCACTTTTCTAAAAACGGTGTACCGAAAGGGATAGAAATTGCACTATATCTAAAATAAAAACAGTTTTTTTAAATTTCTGGAAAAAAATATAAACTGTTCTTTAAAATTCAACCCTAAATTTGGGATCTATTGGATATTAATAAAGTTTTAAAAAACGAAACCGGTTTTTTAAAAAAAACCCAGGTTTATGAATAAAAAATGCTATGCAAAATTAGTTTAAATTTTTTGATAAAAATTTGGAGGTAAGTTAAAAGCGATCACTTATACAACCCGAGCTCGTCATTGATCCACAATGGGTTAAACTATAAAAAAAAAGGTTCCAACTCAATTGCAGTGAATGTGCTACTGGGAAAATTTAATTTTTTTTATATGATTTTATTTAAAAAAGGGGACACCCCCTCCCTTCCCTTGAAGGAGGGGGGGGAGCTTCTCTCCAAACATACTAATTCCTGGGGCCCAATTTCCCTTTAAAACTAAAACCTAAAAATTATTGGGGCACTATTAGTAAAGAAAAGAAATGTAGGTCCTGGAGCCATTAATTTCTTTTGTTTAAAGTGATTAATGTTTTTTTTTGATTTTTTTGTAGCAATAAATAAAAAATTTTAATTTTTGCTTTTTTTAAATTTGCCTTTTTTGTTTTGTAAAAACTGGGTTTTTACTGTATTTTATTTACTTTTTTATTTCTGTGGATCAATTGTTGTTTCAAATGTCAGGGTGAGTGGATTGAATATACGCCAACATTTAGGGGTTTCTTTTTGTTTTTAAAAATTTTTTATTTTACACCCTATGTTGGAAAATATTTTTTATTAGGAAAAAGATTATTGGGAAAAAGCACCTTTTGGTCACCCTTTTTCATTGAAAAATTGTTCAAAACCATCTTAACAGTTTAATTTTATTTATACAAAAAAATGATCTTTGGGGGTTTAGAAAACCCCCAATTTTAGCCATTTTTTTTTATTTTAGCTGAAGATCTTTTTTAGGTTTTTAAATTTTAAAAGGGGAGTACTCCCAAATTTTTTGGTTTTTTTTGTTTTGTTTTTTTTCACAAGTTTGGGTTTTCATGTACATAATTTTTTTTCTGAGAGTTTTTTTTAGCTTGGGATTGAATTTTACTCCTCCCCAAGGAGTGTTTAAGTTTGGGAATTTGTTAAAAGCCAAAATTTAAAAAAATATTCCTTCTTGAAAATTTAAAAAAGTTTTTTTTCACCCGTTTTGGTGTTTGACCATAAAAGGGGGATGACCCTTTTAAAAAACAAAACCCTTCCAATTTTGGGGGGGGAAAACTTCAGTTTAAGGGGGTCAAAATTGTAAATTTTTAAACTTTATTCTTGTGATTTCCCCTCAAATTAAAAAATTTGGGAAAACCCGTTTTATTATGTGAGGATTTAAAGTGTCAAATAATGTTTAAAAATGCTTTTTTATTTTTTAAAATTTTGATGGCATTGGGGGGACTTGTTGGTTTTACTTTTTTAATTCAAACATGCAAGCCCTTTTGGAAAAAACCTATTACTTTTTATTTTTTTTTTTTCCCTAATTCAAAATTGTAAAAAATTTTAAATTTTCAAAAATGACCACCCGTACAAAAAGTTTTTGCCGGGTTATAATTTTTAAAAATGGTGAGGTTTTTTTAACATGATTTTTTTAACCCCTAGCTGTTGCGTAGCGTGGCGGGACGGGCCCGGGCCAAACTATAGGAATTAAAATTTTCAACACAGTACTTTCACCTCCCCGCTGGTCTAAACCCCATTCGCAAATTCTACACATTTTGTTGTTATTTATGTTGCATTTAAAAATTCGCTGAAACCCAATTTGAAATCTTGTCTAAATTCCGGGCGATTTGCAATTTATCCTAAAATTTTAAATGAAAATTTACAAAAAAAAAACGAACCAAAAAAGATAAAACAAAACTTAAGGAAATAAAAATTCCCCCAAAAATAATATAAAATAGTCGGGGACAAAAGTGACAAGAAACAGAACAATGATAAAATAAAGAACAGACAGATAAGCGCCTCAAAAACAAAAAGGGGGCATTTTTTAACAAACGATAGCCCCGGGAAACCGGGGCCGAGGACCCCCAAAATTTAAACCCCAAACCCTTTCCACGATTCACCGCCAACCCCTCGGTTGTTAGGGTTTTCGGTTTCATTCAGGGGGAAGTGAAGGCCACGCTGATCACAAGGGTTTTAAAAAAATTACTTTAGTTTTTTTTAAAACATTGGGACTTTTCAAACACTTTTTTTAAGTTTGGCAATAAATTTATAATTTTGTCAATGTATAAATTTTTCCCCCTCTGCAAAAAATCCCAAAAGATTTCTAAATTTCTGCCCAAAACTTAGGGCAACATATCTTGGTTTTTTCATTGCTGTTTTTTAACCCCTTTTTGGGGCAATGGAAAAATTTTGGGTACTTTTTTTTGGGACAATTTTTTGAAGTGACATTTTTTTTTTAAGGGGCATAACAAAAGGGAAAAGGGGAAAAGTTCATATTTCCCCCCCCCGATTTTTCAGATGACCGAAGGGCTATAAAACCGCCCAAAACAGAATTTAAGTTAGGGCAGGGCGATAGAACAAAAGAGGGCAGTACTAAAAAAAATCATCTAATTTAGAAATATTTTCCCCTTTCCCCAAAATTCACATTAATTTCCCGCATATCGATGGCTGGTTTTGTTTATTAAAAAATTAATGAGAACCGTTTTTGTAGAAACTTAATTTAACCCAAATATGTTAACCCCGGGCTGGCTCAGAGTGGTTTGATGACTTTTTTCGATTGTATGAAATTTAACAAAAGGATTGACCCCTTTAAAAATGAGGACGAAAGGGCAGGCGCCGGTCAAAATTTAAAAATTTCGCAAGTTCGGGATAACCCCCCCCAAACTTGCTTACTAATCCCTTTCTTAGCTATCTTGCTTAATTAAAAACTCCCATCTTGCTTTCGCATTACTAATCTTTTGCAAGATTTTGTAAACGACTGGGTTCGTTCATTGTAATGAACTAGGGGAATGAACTAATTTTTAAAAAAGACCCAAAAAGAACAAAACTTGAAAAAGCCACGGTTTGAGTGAATTTTAGTTTTTTTTTTGAGCTTTTGTTTGTAGAAAAGCTTTTTTTTATTTTTACTTGTATATTTTTTTCAAAACCCAACCCCAAATTTAAAATTCAGTTTTTATCAACATAAAGGGTTTAAAAAAAAAAATATATTTCATAGTTTTGTCATTGTTTCTTCTTTAAACCCGGGGTTGTTCACTTTTAAAATGAAATAGTTAAAATCTTAAATTTTTTTTTTATTTTTTTTTTTTTTTTTTCTATTTAAATTTTATTTTTAAGAATACATTGAAAAGGTGTCAAGATTAAACCCTAAAGGTTTAATTTAAATTAAAAAATAGTAATTTAAAACATTTCCTTTTCTGTCAAAGCAAAATTAGATTAAAATTTAAAAAACTTATAGAAGTGAAAATATGAAATTTTTTAATTTTCAATTATGTTACTGTTCAGTTTACAAATGAATACAGATTTTTTTTTATTTAAAAAACGTTCGCTGCGGTGCGGTTTGGACCTTGTTATTGCCCCCCGTAGCTGAAAATTTGAAAAATTTAAAAACACTTACCTTTTTCGTAAAGAAGGCCAAATATGATTTTTTGGTGGGTGGAAGGGGCCCCTTTTTGATGTCCCAATTACTTGATGCTAATTTTTTATCGGTCGGAAAAATTTGTCCCGGGTCCGTGACTGGCCGCAGCCCTTGTCCCTGTCAATATCCCGGTTTTCCCACCCAAAACATTGGGGTATGGGCCCTTTTTACAGGTGTGTAAAGTTTTTACTAACACATTTTAAAAATTTCATAAAGAGTTATTTATATACAAAAAAAATATTTACCTATGTTTCATTTTCTACTTTTTCTTCTCTCATTTGGGGAAATTCTCGAAAAATGTACCGCACACAGTGCGGGGTTTCCTGGGGAAAAAAGAACATATGTAGGGTTTCTCTGTTTTTTTTTTTTGCCTTCTTTATAGCATTTCTCTACGTTTTTCTTTTGTTTAAACCCCTTTTTTTCATTTCTTCGTCATTTTTTAACCCAAAATTCATGGGGAAAAAAGGTTCCCCTTTTTTTTCCGTGGACTGATTGTAGGGGGGTTTTTGGGGGGAGCAACCTTCAATAACTTCCAAACGAAAAAATTTTAAGAGGGGCACTTTTTTTTTCCCACTGGCCACTCTGTGCATGTTGTTTCGCATATAAAATTTTGTTAGAAAACATGTGAATGATTTGCACAAATAAACTTTTTTTTTCCACCTTTAGGTCTTCCGTTCTAAAGGATAATAAGACATCAATTTTGGGCTTGTCGGTCCGTTCCCCTTTTATGTTTGGGAAAAATTGCCCCGAGGGTAGTGGTTTTTTTCCCAAAGGCTGTCCCCAAAATTTTTTGTGCATTAGTGACCATATCATTCCAAAATTTTGTTGAAAAGTACAACACAACTCTTTTATCTCGCCATTTCCCCAGAAAAACACCCTCAGAAAATTTACCAACCCCGTCCCCCCCCCCCCCCCAAACCCTTTTTTTAGTTTGCATTTTCTATTTCTTTTGGGTTGCATTTCGGTTTTTCCTAAAATTTTCCCCGTACCCGTATTATGATTCATGGACAAAGCTTGGGTTTCAAGGGGAGAAAACTGTTGTATTTAAATTTTCCATGAATACTGAATGGGGCCCTTTTCAGAACATTCATGGGGCCAAAAATCACTAACCCTTTTTTGTGGTCCCCAATCCAGCTGTTCGTCACTACCACCGGGAAAAAATTTTTAAAATTTTTTACGTCCAAAAAACCAATTTGGGTTATTTTTGAGAAATATAGCTTTACCTCCAAACTTATGACGTTTACCTTTTATGTACTTCGGGAAAACGGGGGAAACGCCCCCGACCCGGACCATTTGACTTTGTCAATAGACAGTTCTTGGGTTTGGGGTAAAAAATTTGTACATTTTATTGTTAAAATAAAGGGGCCATTTCATCAAAATTTTTTTAGTGGAGGAACGAGGTTTTTGTTTGGGTGTTGAGGGGTTTGGGGGGGTTTGAGTAAAATTGGAAAGGGGTTGGGAAAAAAAAAAATTATCTCAAAATTCCTAAAAAAACCCCCCTCCCCCCCTTATTTTCCCGAATTTTTAAAAAAAGACGGGGGAAAAAAAAACAACCCGGGGTTTGTCGACCAAAAGTCCCCGGATTCTGTTTTTGCTGGATTGGGTCCTGTTGTAAAAAGAAAGGTCCCCAAAAAAGTTAAAAACTCAGGTACAGTTAGGTTCCCCTTCCCCTTTTTTGGGGATCCCAGACTTTTTCAACGGTATTGTTTTAACAATAGGTTTTTAAGGGGATATTTTTTTTTGTTTTTTAGCAAATAAATTTTTTAAAACAAAATCATCTAGGGATCATTCAAAAACCAAACAATGGGTTTTTCACCTGGAACAGGGACTAACAGTTTGTTTTTTCCCTTTGGGAAAACTTTAAAACTCTTCAAACCCCCCAGTGAATGTCGACCATGTAGGCGGGTAACAACAATATTAAACACTTTATTTCTGATTCTGTACTTTCCTTCCAAATACTGTCATATTCAACTTCACCAAATGGTTTCTAGGCTGTCCCGAAAATCTTGAATTTACAAATAAATCACAATAAAAACAAACCCCTAATATACCAATTTTTAAATTTTAAATTCAATAAAACACAAAACAAAGTACAACACATAAAAGCATTGCAATTGGAAAACCAACCCAAAAATTTTGTTATTTAGTTTACTACCGATAGCGGGGAAAAAAAGAACTTTTGCCCGGGACTGAAAACCCAAATGTTTCTGGAAATCAACAAAAATTTTAGGTTTTCCCCCCCTTGAATTTTTTGGGGCCCCCACCGGGGCCAGATTCCCGCCGGCAAATTTGTACCGTCCGCATCGAACGTTTTTTTAAATATATTTTAATTTTTTCCCCTTAAAATTTGATAAAGGGTGTTCCTGATTTGATATTTTCGGGGAATTTACTAGTAAATATTATTCCCGCATACTGTGGGTTTTTTAAAAAAAAATGCCAATCGATGGAGGAAATGGGTTTTTCTTCTGCGTTTTGGTTTAGGGAATGTTTATTATCACCATTAAGGGTTTTTGCTGTCTGATTTTTTTACCTAAAATAAAAGTACTAAAATTTTTAAAAAGTACATTCTATAGACAGTGAGGGTTTTTTAGTTCGGCCCCAAAATTTTTTTTAAACTGAAACTTGAGGGTTTTAAATTTAATAAAAGGGGGTTTTTATTGCTTTTTTTTTCATTATTAAGAATCTAATTTTTGATTTTTAAAAAAATTGTTGCACCGTTTCAAGGATATACCAAAAAAATTTGGGGAAATGTAAGTATTAAAAATAAACCATTTTTTTAAAGTTTTTGTCACAAAGATATCTTAATTTTTTTTATTGAAAAAAAACTGGATGATACTTTTGGGGAAAAAAAAATTTCATTTAAAATAAAAGATTCCATCTAAATTCATTTTCCCCATGTTTAAAACCCCCGAAAGTTTTTCTCTTTAACCTGAGAATTTTCAAATTTTCCAGTATAATAAAGAAAAAGGTTTTTTTTTTTCCAAATCTTTGTTTGAAATGCTATCCCGTTTTTTTTTCTAAATTTTAAAAACAATCGAATTTTTAGGGGAAAATACAAAACAGAGTGAAATTAAAATTTCCCCCATCCCGTTATTTCAATTTCTTCCCAAAATGGAAGGGTTTAAAATTTATTTTGTATCTCAGCATAAAAAAACAAATTTTACCCCGAAGAGGGACATTTTGGAAAATTTATTTAAAAAACAAACCCAAAAAAAATGGGGCCTAAAATGGAGCCCTGTGGGACACCTTTTTTTAATTGTTTTTTACTGAAGTTTTTTAATTTATTTCTGAAATTTTTTACCATCTTGATGAAATATTTCCCACAAATTGTTTTTGATTACTTAAATAATATTCAATCCAATCAAAAAAATGGGGTTGACCCCTTTGGCCTAAATTTTTTTAAAAATTTTAAAAAAAAAAGAGATGAATTAATAATGAATTTTTCCCCCCTTTTCCTTTCTATTTTCATCCAAAAAAAGTAATTACAGATTCTATGGAAAAACCTTGCTTGCCGTAATGGAAAAAACTTTCCCCCTTACGAAAACCCGTTTTTGGGCAGTCACAAATTAAAAAAATATTTTTTTTAAGAAATGACTAATTGCCACAAAGGGGTCTTTAAACCCAAATTTTTGAGTTTGGGGAAAGCATGGATTTTTGGTCTATAATTTTGAATATCAGTCTTTACTTCTTTTTTAAAAAGAGGTTTACTCTGGCAGTTTTTTAGTTTTCTTGAAAAACCCAAATCAAAATGAAGGGTAAATTTATCAAAAGAGGGAAAATTTGGGTTTTAAACCCAAATGAAATTTTAAAACCCTTTTTTTCAAAACTTGTTAACTTGTTCATTTAAGCTAGTTCATTTGACTCGATCATTCGTGAATTAAAACCAAAACTCTCTTCCCAAACTTTCCAATTACGATGGAAACATTTGGCGAGTAAAGATAACTTTAATTTTATTTTCAGAAAACGCTATCATTTTTAAAAAGAATTTTTTTTAATTTTTTGAAAAAATACAAGATTGTACAAATATGTGTATCATAATTTAAATTTTTGAACATTAATTTTATAAAAAACAACATTTAAACCAAAAAGGGAAACCCTTTTTTGTGTACTGTGTTAAATTTTTTTGTTGGATTTTATTAAAAGTTCAAAACAATATTATGCATTTATATATTTTACAATCTTGTAAGGTTCAACAAATTTAAAACATATTCTATTTTTTTTACCCCAAACAAAAAATGTATACCTAAAACTTTTAAACATTAATTTTTGCTCAGATATAAAATGTTTTAAACCAATTTAAGAAATTTTAAACTTTCAAAAAAAAATAGGGCCCCCATTTTGGGGAGGCCTTTGGGTTTAGGTTTCTTCAAAATATGAAAAAAAACTTAAAAGGCAAGACAATAGTTTGAAATACATTTAAATCCCCCCCTACATGATTAAAGTTCTTAGTTTAAAGATAATTACTTATTAAAAAATTTTATATTTGTCGGAAAAATTTTAAAAAAATAAAAAATTTAAAGTTTTAAGAGCCAAGATTTTTAATTTTTATTCAAAAAAGTTCAAGTTTTTTACATTTTTTAATAGGCTTAGGAAAATTTAATTAAACATTTTTTGTCCCAAAAACAATAACACTTTGTAAAGAAGGTTAAATTAGGTTTAAGAACTAATATATCCTCGTTCCTCCTTTAAAAAACCCCAAATAAAATTTTTGTGCTACTTTCAAATTACCACCCTTAGAATGTAAAATTTTAAAAAAACTTTTTTGTAAAAAAAAATATATTTTAAAGGAAGATTTTTTAAACTAAAAAAACAATGGGGCAAAGATGGTTCCATTTTGCTTTTATTTTTAATTATTTTTTAAAAAAAATTTCCCTTTTTTTGGATTATTAACGTCCCAATTTGGTTTCAAAAGGGACCGCCCCAGGGAAAAAAAAACCATTTCTAATCTACTATGCACAAGCGGGGGTAGGGAAAAAGGGTTTTAAAAAAATAAAAAAGTTCTTTTAATATTTCTTTTTTAAATTTTTTTTCTAATGTATTTAATGTTTTTTAATCCATTCTCTGTAGGGGTTTTTTCTCAGGGGAAATTAACTATAACAACAGATTTAACAAAAGGGAGTAAAAAAATGGGGGTTAAACAAAAATTGGAGGATTTTCAATGAGGGAGTTGGGCCGTTTGGAACTCTGACAACCTGATTGCCTGTCGGAAACCAAACCCGGGGCGTTAAAGTCCGGCGGAAAATTGAGCGTTCTTTAATTTAAAAATTTTATCTCTTAGGAAGTCATATTCTCCAAAATACTTAGATAAGGCACTTTTTTCTACGGAAAGAATTTCCAAGAATTTTTTCCAGGGCGGGGGGTTTTCCTAGGATTACTTTATGCATGCTACCCATCGAAAAAGGTTTTCTTGCTCCTTTTAACCCAAATTTTAAAAATCAAAGTCCGTTGGGTTTGGGGTGGTTTTAAAAACGGGTAAATTTTCAAAGTTTAGCCAATTTTTTTGGGATCACCCCTGGGTTTTACCTGAAAAAATTTAACTTTTGCTGAGGGGGCCTTTCCGGAAACATCTGAAGCCTCTGTCATGCGTCTTACTATAAAAAAGGGGGCAGAGAACAGATAAAAATTTAAATTTCAACCAAATTTTACTTTTGCGACTATCTCCAAGGTGTTTGAGATTTTTTTTCTTTCAAAGACTTGAAACATTTTTTTTTTTCAAAACAATCTTTTATCTAACACACAGTATGGCTTCCAAAAGGGGCTCTCAACTTTCCCAATTTTATAGTTTTATTTCCCGGCGGTTTTGCAGGCCTGTGACTGATCGAATTTTTCTGGGTCGATTTACCCGTGATCTGCCCAGTGCTTTTGACTTGGGTGATTTATTGTGTTTTATTGGGAAAGCCCTTCCCAAGGTTTGGGTTGAAGATTAAAAGCCTTGTTTTTTTCTTGCTTCATATCTTTTGGGTAGAAAGCAGACTGTGCTTTTAAAAGGGGGGGGTGGGAGGCCTCGTGGGGATTGGCCCGCAGATATTTTGGGAATTCCTCAAGGGGTCCATTTATTTGGGCCCTTTTTTTTTTCCGTGTACTTAAAAAAAAATTTCCTTTTTAAAGTTGTTTCTTAAAATTTTGTTTGTTATCCCGGAAAGAAAACTAAAGCCATTTTTTTTTGAACCTGATATAAATGCTCTTTAAGTTAGAAGGGAAAGGGGGCGTACATCAATTTAAACAAGTGGTTTCAGGCAAAATATTTACTTTTAAAGGGAAAATAAAACAAAAATTAACTGCCTCCCCACATTCCCGGCACTTTAATTTTTTTTAGTGTGAATGGTATCAGACCTCAGAATCTCTTTGCTGCTGGGGATTACTGTGGGTAACGGGCTAAAAAAGGTCAAAAACATGTAGATTTCCTCTGTGCAAAAATTTTCATCCTTTATTTTTTTATTCAGGTATTTCATCTGTGGGCCCCCAAGGGAAAACCAGCCCTTTAGGTATATTAGGGCCCTTTTTTTATAGCCGAATTAAAATAGGCATTTTTCTTTTGGGGCCATCAAGTGAAGTATTAATAACAGTTTTCGGTTTTCCCGAAGGGAATGGGTTTGAATTAAGTGTAGAGTAAATTTTAAAAAACCACTGCAAGCCTCTTTTTCCCGAAAAAAAAATTTTGACACTACCGAGCATTTATATCCTTTTAAGTTTTGTGTTTCCCTTTAAAAAAGAAAAGTTACAAATTTTAAAAAGAACAAAGCTGTCACTTGTACAACACCGGGAAAAGAAGCAATTTTGATGTATCCCATTCACAGGCTTCCCTTTTAGAGAAGGGGGCTCCATTAACGGGTTTTTGATTGTTTTTAAATTTCCCCACCCCAACAACTAAATCCATTGAAAAGCCCCAAAGGGATTCTCCTTAACACATTTGATGCTGAAAAAATAATTTAAAAACCCTGTCAGTTTCTAAAAAAATATTTTTTTACCAAAAACAAAAACCTTATTTTAGTCAGGAAAAAGGGGTTTATACACCAAACCAGTTTTTGGCCTCAATTTTGGTAAGGGTCGGAAAACTTTCCCAAATGATGTCCGCCCCGGGGGGTGGAGCCCACATGCAGCGAAAAACCCCGCGCGCCGCGAGACGCCCTTTCCGCAATTAAACAGTGACAATGTTATAAACCAAATCGACACATCACAATTATATACAACACTCTTTTTACATATTTTACAGCCCCCCCCATCCATCCATACCATTGTCTTTTAGTTTATCATCGTGGTTTTTATCAAAAAAACTCCCCCAAGCACAATCCCCGGCTTATCAGGGAGGTTTTTTTACAATAATAAAATTTTTCTGGGTTTTTTTTGCCGGTTTTTTTTCCAACATGACCCGGGAGTTCTTCCTTTTCAAACGGTTTTTTGTTTTTCACCCTGTAGTTCTGGCAAACTTTTGGGGGTCCCCTTTCCCCGCCCTTTTTTGTAGTGGGCTCTCGGAGTCACTGTTGGTTCTGGTAGAAGACCGCGCAGCCCCTTTTAAACCAAAGGATTAAAAGGTCATTCTGGATTTGTGCTTTTTTGTTCAATGCGGGGGAAATTTGGCCCAATAAAAATTTTAAGATTTTGTAACAAAAAATTTTTTTGTAACCATCTTAGCGTTTTTGGGTTTTAACCCGGGGAAAAAAAAAGACAAACATCTTTATTTGCGCGATCGGGCTCCACTCATGTACGTTATTTTTTACTATTTTGGGGGTGGTTTTTTTTTTTTTTAATATTTCCCCTTTTGTCCAAGAAGTTTTGACCCTCTGATTTTTATGGGCCCCCAGATAAGTAAGATACCCAACGCGTTTGTCTCTCCATTTTGGGTACCATGACGCTGTTTTGCATTTCCCAAAAGATTGTCTCGCCCTTTTTAACGAAGCATTTTTTTTTCAACTGGGGGTTTTGCTTTTTATCACTTCTAAAGAGTCCCCGTGCCAAAATGTTTTATTAGCAATTTTTTTTTTTCGGATAGGGTGAAAATTTTATTAATTTTTTTTTTTTTTTTTTTTTTTTTTTCCATATAGACAAGAGTGTCCCAAACCTACTTTTCACTCGTAAGATGCTTTAAAGACTTTTTCTGTGTGTCCAACCCCCAAAACCCTTTTCCCTTTTCACACAAACCCGCGTATATTACAAAAATTTTAAGATAAACCCCGATTTGGGCTGTCAGAGTGTACAGTTTTACCCTGGATTTATGGTTTTTTGCCCTTTTTTGGGATTGTTTGAATGGAGGCGGCCCCCCCCATAAAAAACCCTAGCTTCATCCCAATGAAGGGTTTTTTTTTGGGGGGGAAAAAGTATCGAGCATTTTTTTTGGGTTTAAGTTTAACAACCTTTAATTTTAAAATTTTTTTTATGGGGTTGTTTAAAATGCAAACGTTTGGGGTTTTCTGAAATGTAGACAGGGAAAATAGAAAGGGAAAAAATGTCTCTAAGACCCTAAACTTTCTAAAACATTTAAACCCAAATAAATATTCTTTTCCCCCAGTAATCCCTTTTATTCTGTTGAGATATTGTTCCCCCTGTGAAGAGTAAACCCCGAAAACCTTTAGCTTTGGATATTGAGACTTTTCCAAGCATGGATTCTAGATTTAGGGATGAGTGTTTGGGTTTGAAAATACAAACAAACACATTTGGGGTTAGTAAAAATCACAATTTTTTTGTAGAAAAAACGTCACCAGCAACAAAATTTAAAAAAAATCCAAAGGACTGCCGTTTCCTGGAAATTTGGGGCTAGTAAAGTTTCTTGTGTACAAACTTTAATGGGGCGCATTCCTGAAGTTGAAATAAAGCCAACAGGATTTTCATTTTCCCATATCAGAATCATCAGATTTAAGAATCAGAGTCACTGAAACTTCCCCCCTCATCTGATGTTGGTTTGGGGCATCAACCTTTAAACCCTCCAAAAGTCGGCAGGGGTTTATTTACAAGGGCAGGGGGCCGAAAAAAGGCCCAGGGGTTTTGGGTTTAAAAAATTGAGAAAAAAAATTAAAAAACCCCTTATACAAAAAGTATTTACCAAAATTTTTTTACAAATCCCCAATACAATATAACACCAAAATGATACTAATGTTTTTCATATTATACAAAAAAAAAAAATGGTAAACCTCCGATGAACCCGGCTCAAAATGGCGCGATCCACGAAAAGGCGAACACCCAAAAAAATGACGTGAGACACAGGCAACAATGCCCGGCAATCCGACCCTTATAAGGCAAGGGTGGAAACCAAAACTGAATTCCCCCCAAAAAAGATTTTTTCGTCAACCGCCGGAAAAAGATCCGCTGGGGGGAGGCACGTCTAACCCCCCCGGGCCCAAGGCTCAAAAAAGGGGGCGATCCACAAACGAAAAACAAAGAAATGTGACGCGGGAAACAGGCTTTTAATTTCGGGCAAATCCGACCCCTTTTAAATGGGGGCCCAAACTACCCAACGGCGAACACCGAAAACGTGGGCGAGGGCAACAACAATGCAGCGCAAATTTCCCACCGTTTTTTAAGGCAAGTGGCTTTGGGCCACAATGAATTCCCCCCCCCCAAAAAGCATTGCTTCCCCAACCGCCGGGAAAAAAATCCACTGCGCGCGCAGGCAAGCTAACCCCCCCCAACTGGCTCAAAAAGGGCGAAACCAAAAAACAAAGAACCCAAAAAAATGAAACGAAAAAAAAGGCTATAAAAGAGGCGCAAAAACCCAACCCCCTTTTAAGCCAAAAAGGGTAAGGGGACATGAGCCTACAACCTTATTGACCGTCCCCCGGGCCCCCGCTTATCCGCTGGCGCGCAAGTATGCTATCACCCCCGGCGTGTGACCCGCACACAATGTGTTTAAAAATTTTAAAATTTTTTTGATTGAAAAAATGCCCATAATCCCGTAGATGAATTCCTGTCAGGGTGTGCTGGTTAAGAATTGGGAAAAAAAATATTTTATAATTTTAAATTTGTTTTAAAGTTTGAAATTTATTTTTATATTAAATCTTGTTAATTTAAAAAAAAAAAAATATATTTATATGGGAAATGATTTTTCCAAAATTTATTTCATGATCAGAGGGGAAGAAAGATTTAATTTTTTAAGCGGGCTTTGGGTTTTAAAAATTTGCACAGTCCATAAAAAAACCTAGTGTTACTGCAAAACCAGTGTACACAATTTTTTATTATTTCACTATTGAATTTTAAATTTTAAATTTCTTTTTGCAGAATTTTAAAATAATTTGTCTTTTTTTTGGGCTTCCATAAAAAATTTGTCTTTTTAAAATTTCAATTGAAATCGCATTAAGTTCCCAATTTTTAAGGGATTTTTTATAAACCCTCCAGCAATTTTTTTATGTAACCCCAAAACCTATCATCAGCGGGAAAGATTTTAATTTACCATTTAAAAATTTTCATTGCAAAGGTCAATTTTTAATACAGGGTGCGGCAGCATAAAATTCCTTTTTTTAAAAAGCGCGGGCCCTTCAGTTAGTTGATGTCAAGCGGGGGGTGCGGGCTCGTTCAAGGGGGGGTTTTTTAAATTTTTGTCCCGACACGGTTTTAGTGCCCATTCCCTGCGTTTGGAATAGTGAAGGGGTGCCTTTTTCCGTTTTTAAAAGCCTAAATTTTCAAGCGGAAGTTTTTGGTTATTGCAAACACCCGGGGTGCTTTCGGGGAATTTGCTTTAAATTTTGCCCCGTTGGCTCTTCCCAGACCGCAAATCAATTGTTCCCCATGGGGCATACCCTTCAGACAAACTTTCAAAATGCGGAAAAAATCGAAAAAATTTGGGGTCCCTCACCCCTTAGATCACCTGAGAAAAATTTTAAGCAGTGGAGCGTCAAAAGTTTTTCGATCACCACAGCGTTTTGGGCAAAAAAATATCCCGCCCCTTTGGGGGCCCATACGATAGTTTTTGTAGAAAATTCTTCGTGATGTCTTTTAAATTTTCATCCCTATAAGATGGCGTAGTGCAGGGAAATTTCAGAACGTGACTTCAAAATTTTCGGATGAACCCCGTGTGAGGGTTCTTCTTGATGTCTTCCCGAGGGTGTTTGTTTTTTTTAGCGATAAGCCCCTTTTCATTTGTGGGGGTCATTAAAAAAACAAAACAAGCGTTAATGGGGTGACATCAAAACCCCGAGAATTGCCCTCAAAGGCCTTTTGCATTCAACCCCAAATCACGTAGGGGGGTTTTCAATTTCCCCTTTTGGAATTATTGGGCCCTGGTTTTTTTTAGGGAAAAAGAGGTTAAAGTGCCGTGGGAAATTTGGGCCGGAAAGTTAAAAAATGCACAATTTTTTTTCCCCCCGGCTAGAAAAAGTTGGATTTTGGGGGGCCCCTTGGTTTCCCCAAAAAACGGGGCCAAAAAGCACACCCCTTCAAGAGATCCCTGGCTGTTTTGAGGGGAAACTTTTTCCCGAGGGGCCCTTTTTCAATTGAGGGGAATTTTGGGAAAGGCCGGGGACCTTCCCCCATCTGTCCCCTTGGTTTAAATTTTTTTAATGGGGGGTTTTTTGAAAAATTCCGAGGTTTTATGTTTTAACCGTCCCCCCCAAAAACTCTTTTTCCCCAAGAATTTGAAGACCCAACCCTCCCAAGAAGAAATTGCCCAAAATAACACCTCCTTTCTAACAAGAGCCATGGGCAAAAACCGCCCGAAAAACGGTTTTTTCGCAAAAAGTAGGAGAATGAGGGACTCACCCCAACTAATTTATCTTCCAAAAAATATAAAAAAAAATTTTTGGGCATGTATCTAACAATTTTAAAAAAAAAAATTTAAATTAAATTTTTCCATGCATAAAATAGTTTTTTTTTGGTTTTTAAAAAAAGAAGTTATGCTGCCGCCCCTGTATTTTAAAAAAACAGAATTTTCTTTCCCCCCCAAACCCGCTTTGGGTGCCCTTATATTAAAATAACCTAAACATGAATGAATCATTAATTTTTACAAATTTTCTTTTCTGAATGTTGAAAAAACTTTCAAACCAAAAAACAAATTTAATTTTTCCTGATACCCCCAGTTTTAAAGTTTCTTAAAAGAAACTTATAAACTACAGTAAAACAAAAGCCCTTTTTAAAAACTAAAAAAAATTTTCATTGACCCTTTTTAACCCCGGGTTTAAAAAAAAAAATAAATTTTCCATTTAAAAATCTTTTTAAAGCTGCTTATTTTTCCCCAACCCCTCTCTGAAACCAAACTGTCTTTGACAAAAAAAATTGTTTTTTCAAGGGAAGTTTCTAATTTTTAAATTCATTAATTTTCCCAAAAAATCTTTGCAAGTTTGAAAGGAAATTTGATATTTTGGGCCCAAAAAACTACCAAACATTGGAAAAAAATCCCTTTTTTTGCAAAGGAATAAAACACAAGCTGTTTTTTTTGAATGTCTGGGGAAATACACCCCCTCAAAATTAAATTTTTTTAAAAATAAATTAATAAAACATTAATTATTTTTGGGTTTGAAAATTTTTAAATATTTTCCATGGGAAGAACCCAAAATTATTTAATTCCCGGAGACTTTCCATTTTTTTTAGAGACATAATACACTTCAAGACCTAGGGTTATACAGTATCTAAAACATAGATCTTAATGGAAAAATTCGTCTTTAAAAAAAAATCCCTTTAAAGGGGGCAAGTCTTAAAGGCAGTTTTTTTTTTTTTTTTGGTATTTTAAAAAATGTACTTTTGGACAAAAAGTTTTTAAAATTAAGCACCAATCCTGGCATTTTATTGGCCAACCCTTTCATAACATGGTTCCCATACATGATATTGTTTCATCAGTTTTTTTCAGAAATTTTTCTTAGTTTTTCAATTAAGGCTTTATAACTGCTCCCCCAGCAAAAGCAGGGCCCTTTTTTGCATTTTTTGAGTCAAAAACGGAAACAAAATTTGAGATCTTTTGTAGTTTTGTTTTCACCAAGGGGAAAATTTCGTAAAAAAATAAAAAAATCCCGAAATTTTAATTTGGGTTTTGTAAAACAGGGTTTTGGGTCTCCCAAATTTAAAAATTTTGGTTTCCCGAATTTTAACCCCAAAAAAACTTAAATTTATCGCTTTTTTCAAAATTTTTCTCATAGCTACAGTTTTTTTTCTAAAAATTAGATAGTGGGATTTTAGTTTTGATATTAAATCAAAACTGTTTTCCCATAAATTAAAAAATTTCCCTTTTTTGGTTTTACCCCCCTTTTAAATTCCATTTTGTTTGAAAAAAGCACCCAAAACTTTAAAATTTTTAAAACTTGGGTTTTCCTTTTTTAAATTTAATTTCATTTGGCCTTTTCTTGTAAAAAAAATGCGATGTCTCTGCCAAAAATTATGTGGGGCCCTGAAAGGGGGGAATTTAGCAAATCATTTTTAAAAAAATTTAAAAAAAATGTCGCGATTAAAAGGATCCCTGGGGCACTCCAAAATTTTTACAGATACGATGAAAATATAATGGTTTTGTTATTTTAAAAATCTGTAAGCGTTTAGTAAGAAAACTTTTTGAAAAAACCCTTTCAAAAAAATTCCCCTAACCCCCCCAGGGCCCCCAATTTTGGTATAAAAAAAAAAGGTCCCCAAATGCTTTTTTTTTAAATCAAGAAATAAACCTGTGTCTTATAAAATTTTCATTAAAAACGTCATGAATCTTTTTTTTTTTACTACAGCTAAAAGGGTTTTTCAGTAAAACCGAAATTTTCCCAAAACCCCAAAATTTTTTGGCCCGAAAAAAAATTTAATTTTTATTAGGGTATTTAATTTTAAAAATTTTTTAAATAAAATTTTTTTCAAAAAACTTTTTAAAAAAACTGGGCAATAAAATTATGGGTCTTAGAAAATCCCCTTTTCCACTGAGGATCCCTTTTTAAATTTGTGGTTAAAGTTCCAACTTTTTTTCAAAAATTTAAGGGGAAAAATTTTCCTTTTCAAAATTAGATCAATTAAATTTCAAATAGAATAGGTTTTCTACATCACCCGGGCAATAGTTTTAAATTTTTTTGAACAGATATTTTAAACGAAACCCCTTTTTAGGGCCCTTTTTTGTTTTTTTAGTTTTTTTAAAACTTTAGCATTTTAGGGGAATTTTTACTGGGTTTTTATAAAAAAAAAATTGTGAAAAAACGGGAAAAAGGCCCGGGCCCGGCAAACATAAAATAAGGTCTATTTAAATTTTTTTGTAATAAATTTTCCCAAAATGTATTTCATTTGTAACCCAAATTTTTTTGCTACAAGGGAAAAAGAAAAAATGTGAAATTAAATTTTTAAAAGTTTTTACTTTTTTGGGGAAAATTTTTTTTTTTTTTTTTTTTTTTTTTTTTTTTTTTTTTTTTTTTTTTTTTTTTTTTTTTTTTTAGGAAGTCAATGTGTGCAAATTGTGTAAATTTCACTTGCAAAATGTTGCACATTGTAATCATAATAAAAAATAATTTTTAGGATTTTTGTAGGTACTAAAATTATATACAGTAGAACCTCTTTAATCCGAACGTCCACTAATCCGAACTCCGCCGCAGGAGTCGTTTAACGTTGGCCGTTGAATGAACTACAACGGAATGCGCGCGAACTCTCCCCTCCCCCACTCTACTGTATTAAATAAACACTGTATTTTACTTTATAAGATTTTTCACTTTTTCCCGCAACAATTACGATCCATTTTAGCCCAAGTTTTAGCTATTGTTATGTAAAAGCAACAATATGTTCTGTAATCCGAACATTCCTTAGTCTGAATTACCCCCGGTCCCAATTAGTTCGGATTAAAGAGGTTTTACTGTACATGATATATTTCTGATATGAATACACAAGAATTGTTAGATTATAGCCAAAAATAAAGTTTTAACAACAATGTTTATCAACAGCATAAATTATGCCTTTCCTTGCTTTTGGAAAACATGAAAAAGAAAAATGTTTACACAATGCAGCAATTTGTATAGGTGGATAGAGTATTTCATTCTATGCAGACTGACATATACTACGCTTTATTCCGTTGTCTGATTATTCTTCAGTCATGCGACAAACATGGGCCGTTTTTTCCCGCTCTCGACCTCCGACTGGCGGGAATTGAGTGGAAGTTGCTTGTTCTAATTTATTTCCTACGTTTATAAAATTGCATACAAAAATCATTAAAAATCTGAAATATATAGAAAAGAACATTCTGCGTCGATTGGTACCATGTTTGCCGTGCTTGCTTGATGATAAGTATATGTTATTTTGAGTTTAACCAAGAGCATATCATATGCTCTATTTCTCTTGAAATAAAAAACACAATTAAGGGTATCCAAAAGCATTTTTGGTAAAACACCCAAAGTACCTACATTACAATTTCTTTTGTTGGATATAGTATTTCATTCTCTGCAGACTGACATTGGGTACGCCTGATTCCGAATATTGGTTATTGGGCAGTCATTCGACAAAGATCGGCCATTTTGCCCCTTCAACCTCCGTCAGGCGGGAAGTGAGCAGGAGTTTTGTATTTAACATTTTACTACATTTATAAAATTGTGTAAAAAGTTATTAAAAATCTGAAATGTATAGAACAGAACATTCTGTGTCTTTTGGTACCAAGTTTGTCGTGATTTATTAATATTAAATATATATTATATTGTGTTTAACGATAGAGCATATGATATGTTCTATTTCTCGATGGCATAGGCGTTTGATACAGAGTATGTTATGCTCTATTTCCCTGTCTAGGGTTAAAAAATGAATATTTTATCTTTACTAACTGATTTTGTGAGACAGATGATTTTATAACTTTTAATATAAGCTTAAATTATTTTTAACGCTTATCTTCACATATGGACTCTTCTCTCCACATTAATTATATTTAGTTTTATTCCTATTTTTATATTACACAACCGACCACGGATATTGTTATTGTGGTCAGTCTATTTCCTAGTTTGCAATTTGTTTGTTCTGTTTTATGAAATGTGAAAATAAACTTATTTTTTCAATTAATTTGCTAAATATTTTTCAATTGTGTCACTTGTTTTCATTTATAATTTTTTATGGGCATAATTTTTATTAGTGCTAATTATTATTTACTTCTATTCTAAATATATTATTAATTTGCCTAGTGTCCAGCTGAAATTTAACAATTTGGTTTTAGGTTGAAATAATGGTACCTGGTCCCAAAGTAGGTTTAATTATTGGAAAAGGAGGAGAGACAATAAAACAACTTCAAGAAAAGTCAGGGGCTAAAATGGTTGTTATTCAAGAAGGTCCTTCTCAAGAAAATGAAAAACCTTTGCGAATAACAGGAGAACCACAAAAAGTTGAGGTATGTTTTGATTACTATTTAATATTTTTAAGTATTATATACTAACACGTTAACTGCAGGAAACACGCTTGTGTGTCAAGTTGATCTTGCGCCATATGACGACGATGCACTTGTGCATCATGGACTAAAACAGATGATTACCACCAATTATTTATTGTTTAATGTATGATGTTATGCATGCTGTACATTTGTGTTTAGTGGTTATATGAAATATGTAAAAATGTTAATTTAAAGTTTTTATTATTTATTTGATGGTGTACAGAAATTACGCAAATTGCTTCACCAATGATCAAAGGACATAAAAGTTGGTCAGCAGTGAACGTGTTAAAAATACAAAAATAAATTTTTGTTCTAAAGTGATCACCAATTGTGTAATATCATCATCCTATTCTTAATGCGGCTTCAGACATGCGTCATTTGCCATGCACCAAGCAACAACTTGCCGAATCACGAGTAGTGTGAATGCCTGTTTCTTTATTTGGCAAGTCGCAAATATTTGTGCTGTTTGTTTCTCATTTAGTGTCGATCCTTTGCCCACATCAAAGTGGGCAAATATTATTTGCTATTCCCAGAACAAACATGTGCTTGGCAAACCTCACATGTGTGTAGATGCCTGATTGTTAATCGGCAAATATTGAAACAAGTAGTTCACCAAAAGACAAACATTTGTGCATGGCAAATGACGCATGTCTGAATCTGTCTTTAAAAGTTTCTCCATTTACATCCCTCATCTTACATCAAACATGTTGTTTCTGTCTAGATTAAATGTAATATCTTATTATATAGAAGGCAAGCTTTCACTTAAGTAAAAAAAATGTCCAACTCCTCCCGATAGGCTAGGAGAGGTAAAATATTGCGTTCAGGTTTGTGATGGCTAAGGAGTAAGTGTTGTTATATGTGGTCCAGTAGATGAGTCAGGAGTTGTTAGCTGAAAAGAGTCAACTCGGTAAGAGCTGATAATAGTGTATGTTATAATGTAAAAACTTCCCAAACCGCTAACAAAAATAAAAAGAAACTTATTTTAAAACTAAGGAAATGAGAAAAACTTACAATTTTGTTGTTTTTTTTCAATATTCCACTACACTATATTTTCCAACTAAAATTTAAAAAAATCAGCAACCACAATAACACAGTTAAAAAAACATAATAAACACAAAATCAAAGCGTAATAATTATATATAATAAACTAAATCAATATACACAAGCATAATAATTAAAAGTCCACTAATATAAACAATATGATGTAAATAAACACAAACTGTTTGCCGGGTCGCGTGAGCAGGCAGCTGACTACGAAAGGCGGTAAAGGATGTAGGAATATAAATGGAATAAAAAACAGCTGTCATCAATTACAAGAAATATTCAGAGTGGGACTGAAGTGAATTCAAATACCATCTAGTAACAAACTACGTTGAGTTAACTCGACAGACAATGAAATAAATTGGGACAGACGCGTGCGTCGTGTTGACTTGTCAGCAGCCATTATTTAGCGTGCAGCTGCCATAGAGTTAACTCGACAAAAGCTGGTAAGGGGTTGACAATAAAAAACAATTTCGATCTTCAGTTGTACAGATTCAATAAGTTTAAAAAAAACTTAAAAAATAAAAGCTTTGTAGAGTAATTATTTTAACAGCTGATAGTTTAAAAATTCAAATTGTATATACAGATTATGTTAAACTTTATAATTTTGAAAATATCATGATAAAAACGAATATAATGAATGAATTAAATGTAATTTGGTCATTGAGTAGTAATGATGGTTTCTCTTGTTATATTTGTATATGTAACATTTTCCAATAGCATCTAGTTTTTTTTTTTTTACTTTCAGGTCAAATTTGGATAATTTCTATATGTTCTTCTATTGATAAAATATATGTGATTTTTTCTTATTTACTTTTTATTTCATTTCTTATTTTGTAAAATTAAATTTATTGCAGAATATCCCCAACTGCAAATTGTTTTGTCCTCAAATAAATAAAGGAAACAAGTTCAACAATCAATGCTATTAATTTAAGAAATTCTCAAACATTCCAATAAAATATTTTACTATGTGAGGCCTTTCGCCTACAATGTTGGATTATTATTTTGGATGTCAGAACTAGGTTCTCCTAACAATTTAGTACTGTGAGGTTGAAACATTGATCAAGGCCATTAAAATTATGATTCATATCTTCAGAACGGTTTGCAGGCCATCCCTTCATTAAAAATATATTTAATTGTGATTAATACCAGCAATAAATATTCTGAACTCGACTGTTTGTCATAGAACACATAATTATTTTTCTGTCTTAATTTCTGCACGTTAGTAATATTACGGAGATCGAATTTAGTAAACAATGTTTACTATCCTCAACAAAAACCAGAGAGGGAAAAACTCCTTTGTTGGTCCATGAGTCACAGAGCATTCACATAGACACCTTTAAAGCCTCTGCAATGCTGACAGACCTTAGTTACTAATTCACTTTAAACAATTGCTTTTTTTGAAGTAATTTAGAATTAATTCAATACTTTTATTATTGTCAATTATTGTCAAATTCGTACCTCTTATTTTCTATTAAAAACTTTCTCCATTGCATTGGTGTTCACAATGTTTGCTTATTTCACTATTCTCTGTAAGTTTAAATTTTATCAGAATGAAAAAGTATATTTTATTTCTGACCCCACAGCTTACTGATAACTTTTGATAATTTTAATAATATAAACCTGTTTAGTTGTTAAATGTGAATAGAAAGAATTGTAACTCTGAATACAATTAAGTAATATCATCTTAATATTAAAACCTATCCTCATTTAATTTTGCTAATTTGTGATTTATTATTTTCAGCACGCAAAAGCACTAGTTTACGAACTTATTGCTGAAAAAGAAATGCAGGTAAATAGCTAGTTCCATTTGAAAATTTGTATAAAAATTGTACTCTTTTAGTTTTACAATAAGCTTATATTTGAATAGTAGTTGCACAATGAATGTGTTGTATCTGTAGCATGTGTTGCTCACTGATAGGTGTCTTCCTAGTATTGCAACCAGTTGAGCAGGCTTGATAGTAGTCTTTAAGTAGCGTATGCTAGGTTGTCTTTCTTTATGAAATTTGACGGTGGTCTACAGAAGATTGGACGGACTGAACGGCTGCCAGTTAAATGGTGATGAACATCCGAGACCAAGGTAAGCCTAACTATTTGTTGATTGTTAATTTATCTGTTAGTGATTAGGTTAGGTGTTCATTGTCTGAGCACATTGTTAGCATCGTTCATGGCTTCCTCGCCGTAAAGTCAGCAATTGTTTTATTCTTTTTTTTTTAATTTTATTTTTATGTACAGTAATATTTACCAAGGGATCAGTAAATTTTTAAAGTGTTACAGTTGATTTATTTAAATATATTACAACATTATATACAATGCAACTTTGATTTATATATGTATATCGAATTTGTTTAATCAAATTCAGATCATCAAAATCTTTCTAAAGAGGTTGTGAAGTTAACACTGTGCACTTTCAAAGAATAGAATAATGAACATTATGACAGAAAATAATATTTGGAGAAAAATAATTATTATTTTTCAATTAATTTTTTATTTTGCATCCTTTAAGTACTATAATGATTAATAAATAAGTATATTCTGTTTAGAACAGTTCCACAACAACAATTAAGACATAAGTTTACCAGTAAAAATTTAGTTGTAGACTGGTGATTTTTTTTTATTTGCTCATTATTTATTAATAGCTTTTCTCATTTGACATTTATCGCAGTATCTGATCAGTTTAAGATTTTTGTGATAAGTACATAAAAAAAGTAATTATTTACATACCTACATACATTTATATGCTGTATCTGCTATTTTAAATTAACTTATTGTAGTAGCACAGATTCAAAAGTTTAGAGAAAAATGGAAGTGCAGTAAATCCAGTTTACAAGCATCCCTCAAGTATTATTGGTAACTAACGTTATTCATAGCTAGTGCTCTAGCAGATACAATAGACATTGTTCTTTTCACAAATTTGCTATCAATAATGTTTTTGACCCTGTATTTAACATAAGTGCAAGAGTGAGATATAAGTAGTATAACTCTTATCACTATCTCGAAATCTCTTTTCCTAATGGGGCTGTATATAAACTAAAGTTCTGTTTATATAAAATTCAGGCAATCCCACTGAATTTTAATATCTATGCTTATAATCTAATGTAGTTAAAGCGCCATAGTTGCTTGACCTAAGGTTACTGTACAGTTTCACACAGAAATGAAACTCTTTAATTCAGTTGACCCATTCCTAAAATTGAGCATTATTTAGAATTGTACAAGTTTTTGCTATACAGGGTATCCTGAAAGTAAAGTGCCAAACTTCGGGAAATGATTATATAGGTGAAAATAAAGAGAAAATCTAGAATAAATATTTTTCCAAGATGTATCTTCATTTACCAGATATACGCAATTTTGTTTTTTTTTTTTTTTTCACAAAAGAACTTGAAATAATGAAATAATTATCCATTGACTTAATTGATCTTTATGAAACTTGCTATGCATGTTAAGATAATAGATCTATTGTAGACAAAAAATCAACTTGATACAATTTAAAATTTCAAAATGGTGGCCATTTTAAGTTTTTAAAAAGATATCGGTAATTAGCAAAAATACAAATGTCCACCTTTTTGAAACTTTAAATTGGATCAAATTGATTTTTATCTAGAATAGGTCTTTATTATGATAACATGCATAGCAAATTTCATAAAGATCGATTAAGCCAACTCAGAGATTAACATTTTTGTGAAAAAACAAAATGGCGGATATCTGGTAAACGAAGCTTTTTGGAAAAATTTGTATTCTTGATTTTTTCTTCATGTTGACCTATATAACCATTTCCCAAAGTTTGGCACTTTACTTTTGGGACACCCTGTATATTGCGTTGCAAAATTTTGTAACGCTAACTAAAATAGTACCAAAGTAATATTTACAATTAGTATGTTAGCATAACACAATATAACGTTAATTTTACTATCATATCTCGCTTTTTTCTACTAGTTTGGCTCTTTTGGTATTAATCTAGATATGACAGATTCCACTATTTCGTTTTTATTTAAATGAAGTTATTAAACTCTTAAAAATAAATAATTAAGTGCTTTCGACTTAAACTTTGCCATTAAATAAGTAAAGCATGATTTGAAAACCATTAAATAATTCATCATGAGATGTTGGAAATCAGCAAACTAAGAGAATGAGTCCATTTATTGAATAACAGAAATGTGATGCACATATTAGTAGGGATGGGTCGGTCCTTAAAGTAGGTTCTCGGTTCTGCGGTTCCGATTCCAGATTCCATAAAAACGTAAATGGGAGATAGCTTTCATATCAGAAATGTTTCAGGTGTGGTAAGTGCTGATAAACAAAACAATCAAACGACAATATCCCTCCCCCATAAGATAAAGGATTGTCAGAAACCATCTGCCCTTAGAAGGCCAGAAGGCCACTTCCTTGACTTGGCCATGAGATAAAAAAAATATCTATCAGTGAACCACAGATAACATTAATGAATAAGAATTCACATGCAAAGGCAGTAATTAAAGCCATTCAGTTTTTGTTTAAGAATCCAGTCATCTTTTGCTCCTGAGCTACACCCTTGTTTATTATGACCTTTTCTTATCACTTCCTGCCTGATAAAAAATACTTCTGGAAGTTCCATTCTGTTTACAACTCATATAACATTCTTAAATGTTTCTAGTTTTATTGTTTATTTTGAAAAGTAAAAAAGTTTTTATGATGAACTAATGATATTACAATTTATTTATTTAAGTTTGTTTTTAATAATTAAAAAACAATGTTCGTTATAAAAAACATTGGTAACCCTAGGGAATTGGATTGAAAAGTAAATTTTTAGATTATTATTGTGTCTTTTTCTTTTTACAAAGTGTTGAAGGATTAATGTTTTAAATTGCAGTGACTTAACATTTACTGACCCAAAATAGTTTATTATTTCTTAAATTTAAAACAAAATGTTTAATGTAACTTCTAAAACGTATGGTATTATTGGTTGTATAGTTATTATGAATGTGAGTAGCATTTATATTTTCTTAATTCAGTTCTATCACAAACTGAGAAAAGAACCAATAGTTAATAAAAATAGTTGTTCTTTTCAATTAACTCAATAGTAAGTAAAAATATTTTATTAAATTAATTTTATTATTTGTTTTGCTGTTTATTTTTGATGTACTACAATTACATCAACCTCTTAAATTTAGCTGTGGTAATTTCAATCAATTGTTGTGATTGGTTTTTTAATAAGTTTTATTTTACTAAACCAGACATAAAATGGCAGGTAATTTTTTTATTTTCTCTAGGTTTGTAAGTTTTGTTATTTCCTCAAGGTAAATTTCATTTGCATACTAATTTGAGCATTATATTCCATTTAGCTAAATTTGATACTTTTTAACATTAAAAGTAAATACTTTCTTTGTGCAAAATAATGTAAACAGTCATACCTTGAGAATAAATAAAATGTTATTTATTGGAAATATTTTATATCATTTTATAGATTTTTAGGGTGTATTATACTTCATATTGGAGAAATTGCCAAAATAATATGCACTGTTTTTACTGACTGATTACACATCATTTTTTGATTTAGTATATTAGAGAGATAGGACATCAGCAAACTTACCTTAAAAGACAAATTCACTAACATCAGAGTAGTAGTCACAAACACAAAATAGACACAATCTCACAAATTTTCAACACCACAGGCATTTCCTTCTGGTGAGTAGAGAGAGAACTGCTATGAACTGATCATCAACATAATTTTTTGATTCACTGGGGTAAAGGTATTAGACAAATTTTCTGAGACATTCTCATAAAGTACTCAGAACCGGGAACAGTACAGAGCCAACCAGAACCGGGAAAAAATGGAACCGACCCATCACTACATATTAGATGCAGTAGAGCATAATAAACAAATATCATAATGCCTCTATAAGAAGCACCTCTCCTTCAGCAATCAAAATTAGTCAGGAAATTAAAATGTGTTTGTAATTTTTGTGTAATATGTAATGTTTATGGTCCTATCTTCTAGACGAGAGTTGCCCATGTCATATCTGTATTATTAAATTGAATAATTGTGACGGGGCTATAATCTATGAGAAGTCATGTCAAACTTAAAATATCCATGTCTCTATAAAATGAGTAGTTATAATACCAAGTTTCCATATTGTGTAAACAAAATTTGTTGATTGTTATGTGCTTTAAAAATTTCCAAAATGATTAAACTTATAACTAATAAGTCTATTGACATATTAATTAATTGAAAGTTAATTTATCCTAAGTAATATTTTTGGTTCCTGCGTAATATTAGGCTACTAATAAGCATCCTTACTTAGTTTTTTTTCTGTCATTAATTATTTTCCTTTAGTTGCACCTATTTTTTTTATAATTAGAATGACTTGTATCTTATAAATATTTGTTTGAATGTTCGCTCACTATGTAAGCATGTGCTGTTGACATTATGTTTATATATTTAATAATTTTGTTGCTGATTAACATAAACATTTGGAATTTTTAATTTTCAATTAAAATATTCTTTTAAACATGTTTGTAGAGGTGTGCAAACTAAATTTTTCTCTTGTTAAATCAATTATGTATGTGATTCTTCTGTATCAAAAGAAGCATTTGGTAATGCATTGAAACTAAACATGTTACCTACATTCAAGGTGCTGAGGTTATTCACACAATATGTACACACTAAAATAATTGATATACTTCTTTGTGTATTGTCAAAAAAGCTCCTAAATTAACATTGGGAAGTTAAATTACTGGTGAAAAAGACCCTTAAATGCTTCCAAAGCTGAAACGATCATAGATAAACTGGATTATTGAAGTGTTTCAGTTTACTATATTTTACTGACCTCTACTTCATTTGGTTTTGTGGTTGCCGACTGTGACACAGTCTTAATTTCTAACTGGTTTGATTCTAGATCTTCGATTTATGAAGCTAATTTGTTTGTTTTATCGAAAATATAATGGACGTTTACATTAGAAAAATTAATCAAAACTTGCTTATCAATAACATGTTAGTAGTTTAGATCTGTGGTTAGAATATTAGTTCTTTATTTGTGTAATCCCAATTACTAATACTTACAATGTTCTGGCAGCTTTAGCTTTCAAAATTACTTAAGGCTATGAAACTGCAATGGTTTTATATGTTAGTTATGACTTATCCTTATAAATCTACAATACATGGCATGTAACTGATTTTCTTTTTGTGAGCATAATTATTACTTCAAAATCGTTCATAATCAAACAATCCAATAAATGTAAAGTTTATTTGTGAGGCCTCTCGATTACAAAGTAATCATTTGACCTATTACTTGATATGAGTGTTTGGTAATGGTTACTTTGTAATCAAAATCCTTACAAATAAACTTTAAATTTATTGGATTGTTTAGTTATTAACATCGATATTAAATTATTTTTTAGATGTTTATTTAGATCATATTAAGAAAATATAGCTGAATTCTCCTGTTCAGGCCCTAAATTTGCAGTAGTGCAAGAATCAGTGATTGGTATCGATTTGCAATTGGATATATGATTACCATTTTTTGTTATTAATTTAGTATATTGGAAAGATAGGACATCAGCAAACTTACCTTAGAATAATAGGTTACCTTTAGGGATGGACGAGAGGGGATTTTTAGGTTCGGGAGGGAAACGAGAGGGAAATTAATTTCCTCCCAAATTTCGGGAGGGAAACGGGAAAGAAATTAATTTCCTCCCAAATTTCGAGAAATTTTCGGAGGGAATTTTTCCCAGCTTATAATACATTAATTTTCAAACTTAGTAGATAAAACAAATAAACCAAATCATTTTATAGTAATAATAATTAACCCTTTTAGTGCCAGACAGTTTTTTGGGGTACTTACGAAAAATGCCAACTCATTTTCATAAAGGGTGTACGAAGAATGCCAGGCCACTTTAGGCCATTTTGACATCTTTTGTTAAAACATTCATAGCTCTCTTATTTGTTATTATAAATTAACAAATGGGGTCTTGTTTTGTTCGTAATAATATGTTTGTAGTAAAGAAAATATAATTTTGGGTTATTTACAAGATTAAAAAAAAATATATTACAAAAAGTTTCAAAACTTTTTTTTTCTTTTTTATTTTTTCAAGTTTGAACATATATTACTACTTTTTGTATAAACTAAAACACAGTATTAAAATATAGAGACTAATCTACATATAATTGTAAGTACACATACAAAAATTAAAACACTTACATTCAAAAACATAGTAGATATAAAAATCTTTGAAAAACATGTAATTATCCAAAATTGGTAAAAATTAGCAAAACACTGCAGATAAACAGCTGTTATTATGTCATGACAACGGCCAGTAGAGTAATATTTTTTTTGTTTAATTGGTACGTGATCTAGTAGGAAATTCAACCATTAATGTTAAGGCACATTTATGTACTCCTTATTTTATTAAATGTTTTTTATTTTTTGCCTGCTATCCACAAAACAGAAAAAAATCAAACATGTTTAGACTAAACAATAACAGATTACACACTTAATAAACAAAGCAATCTTATTTGATATAACTGAATTAAAATTGTAACAAGGGAAATAAAAGAATGGTAGTTACATATTACATGCCAATATTAATTAAAATCATCATAAAAACTAGACATGAATTCTTCAATTAATTAACTGAACTACATTAAAACTAGGAACTGAAGTTGCACACAGAGCCATTCCCCCCCCCCCCAAATCCTCACGGATAAACTTAGTAATTATTACTGCACATTTATTGACTATTGTAGAGATGTGCATTTGTTTTAATTCTCGTAATAACTGCCGCTGTAGTCATAAGAAAACAACCTCTATATCTTCTCTGTGATTGTCAACTAATCACACAGACGGTCATCTGGTTTATCTGGTAGTTCCGATCACGGTAGGGAAGCTTTTGGGCAAAAGCTGGATCAAGTGATTCTACGATTCAGGCGTCATCGCCAAACACAGTCGATTGCTTTCAAAATTGTCGCTTTTCAACAAAAAATTGATTTTGTATACGCCATAAAAAGTGGATCTGTAGTTATTTTATTCAGTAATATAATAATGGTTATAATAAACCGGAAATAAGCTGTGAAATATAATCAAATTTGTAAGTCTAGATGCCAAAATACCTGTAGTTTAATGGATTGATAGTAATAATTTAATAATTGTGCACCTAAATATAAATTTAAAAGTCGTTTACGATCAATTATTTTTAATAAATTATGATTGGTATAGATTTTTTGCAACTCGAAACTACTTCGATACATAGAAAGATAATCTTTTCATCACGAGGAATTTCTGACGTATTGGAGTGACAACGGTATACGTAATCGGCAAATGAATGCCTAGCCAGACGAGATGCAATCTGAAATATCAGCTAAATGCCAACTGGCAACTGGTGATACAAAGTAGATTTGAGCAGCTAAATTATAAATTTATGAAATTTATATAAAGAAGTATGATAAAGTTTCGGTTAAATAACAACTATGTTCCTTATTGCTAAATCCGTCCGTTTTATAATCAGAAGAGATTTGGATTGAATTGTTTTGCATTTAACATCGACGTAGTAGTAACAATTATGATCAGGGAACCGTTCACTGAGTTAACAAATCAAAATTATCGTATTGTAATACATTTTACACTCCATCTGTGTTACTTTCTAATCTAGTCAGGAAACCGATCGACAGTTTGACAGAAGAAAATATCGTATGCCTGCAAATGTTACATGCACATTTGGCGATCTAAAGTGTTCACAAACAAATTATTAATTGCAATCGCTACGGATATATCTACTTATTTTTTATTCAATTAAAAATAAATAAATATTGTTACGTCGCACGATACTTAAACGCCATCACGATATTTTATATGATACGATACAATATTTTCTTCTGTCAAATCATGATGATTCCCTACTCAGAGTAAACACCAAAACGGGTCACAATCACCTCACGGGAAATATACGATAATTTCAATTCGGAAACGAGCAGAACGGTTCATTGTATGTACATGAGAGAAATAGACTTTTGCCATGGGAAGGAAGATTGTTGTTTTGTTGGACAGTAAAGTGACCTGTTCTCGGGAGCAGTTTGATTGAATGATTTTACTTTACTGACACACACAAACATTGGAATATAGGCCCACTCAGTTTTCGTTCATTATCATTTGGGTTTCGGTCAACAGTTCTGTCCTATACTAGATTTGTTTAGTTGGATCATAGATCTCGGTAACTTGTTCGACTTAAATAGTTTTTTTGAGCATCGTGATCCGGATATCTCGTTCACTTAGATGAGCCTTATCAAATGAACGGATCGTGAGAACGTCACATCTCCGTTCGACCCCAACTGTCGACTCCGACTGTCAGTCGTCAGTCACTACGTAACTTCACTGCCACATTATAAGCAATAAATTACATTCCACGGTAATCGAGACACAAGCCTATCATAATTTTATTAACCTTTCATTTTAATTTATATTGATTGAAAAAATCCGAACTTGACCATGAATGTTGATTATAACCGTGTTGTTGAGATCGAACTATTTAGTTGGTTACATCTTAGAAAAACTCTCGAATGGAATTCCCGATCGTAACAAAATTTCCTTCTCGCAGGACGAGAATTATAATATCCCGGGGAATTCTCGAAATTTCGAGACTCGTCCATCCCTAGTTACCTTAGAAGACAAGTTCACTAACACCAGAGTAGTAGTAACATATACACAAAAGAATCACATAATCACAAATTTTCAATACCTTTCACAAATTTTCTCTCTCTCTACTCACCTGAAGAAAGTGCCAGTGGTACTGAAAATTTTTGATTATATGATTATTTTGTGTATATGCTACTACTACTCTGGTGTTAGTGAACTTGTATTCTAAGGTAAGTTTGCTGATGTCCTATCTCTCCAATATACTAATTCCTGGTCTAGTGCCCCTTAACCTAACCTAAAAATGGTTATTAATTTAACTACACTTCAAGTAATAGCTGTACTGATCAGGGCTATTAACATATAAATTTATTACAAATTAATAATTGCAATACGCACAAGCTATGTCGATGTCTTTATCTGAATGGACAAAAGAGTTGTATGATTGGTCAAATAATGTGGCTTTGAATAGATGGTAAACTCACTTCCCTTTATAAAACATAAATCACCTGTAATGTTGGGAACAGGGATAGCCAACAATAATGTGGATCTGAATAATAATTATCAGTCATTAAAAAATAACTATGGACCAAGTTTCTAAATGTTTGCTACCTGTCTGACGGGTTACTAGCTGGCCTGTGAAAGATCAACAAGTATCATCAGGAGTCACATTTTGGATTCAGGTTGTGTAAGGTTTGCACACCTCTACATGTATAGATACAATTTATAATAGAACTCCTATTCTCTGGCCAAAATAATGATTTATAGATCTTTTGTAGTTCATATACCTTCCTATTGCAAAAATATAGGCCATAAACTTTTTTCTTAAACTACAAATAAAAATAGTTATAAACTTATTACAACCTAATCAAAAAGTAATTCAAAACTGTATTACTGTGTGGGGTGGGTAATTTTGAAGACAACGATATATAATATCTCATATTTACTAACAAAACATATTTATTATGAAATTTTATAAATTACTATATAAATACCATAAAAATCCCTAACAGTACAGACATAGAGCATTGGTAGCTGTAGGGTAAACAAATATAAATTGGCAAAACTTTGCAACTAATCCTGCTTAAAACACTGATATTTCATGATGGAAAAGGCAATTAAACACCATTTATTTTAAAAAGTAGGCAAAACATGTTCATGGGGTACAGATCTTGGATTGCAGAACTTGTGAATAAAATATTGATTACTGTCAAATGAATCTTGGGCTAGGTTAAAGGGCACTAGGCCAGGAATTAGTATATTGGAGAGATAGGACATCAGCAAACTTACCTTAGAAGACAAGTTCACTAATGCCAGAGTAGTAATAACATATACTAAATAATCACATAACCACATGGAGAGAGAGAGAGAGAACACATGTGATTATGTGTGAAGCTTTTGTGTGTGTTACTACTAAACTGGCGGGTCAATCCGCATGTAGTGGCCCAGCAGTGGTTCCTGGATGTGGAGCAACATTTTATTATTTTTCTAATTGTTATATCTAAAAGTACCACTCATCAGAAGAACAAAAAGTATGTTGTTTAATTTTTAACATATTTTTTACCGAAGGCGGCAATTTTGGCTTCGGCAAAACACCTCTTAAGTGAATTTTGAACTTTGCAGAGAAGCACATATCTCCTCTTTTATTCATCATAGAACATTCAAACAAAAACCAATCTCTTCAGAAGAGTCTGAAATTTAAGTCCTTAAAGGTATGTCCTTACACTTAAGTAAAAGGGCCCAAATATATCTCCAAAGTTTATCATGCATTTTCACACTTTAATTTTTTAAAGAAGGCAACAGTTAATTTATTTGTTATTCTTTGAATCAAACTTTGAGTTCTGTTTCACCTTTTTTTTATCTCCCCACTCTCAACGTAAAAGTACACAATCCCTTAAGTGTTTTCAGAGCAAAAACTAAACGTATATATTATTAGCTTGGGTAAATAAGCAGTCTACTGTTCATCCTTTTGTTTACTCTATTTTTATGAGGACTCGGGACTGGTTAAAAACCACAGCCTTTGTATAATAAGAGACAATCGACAGCACAAAAACTGCAGTGGTTCATACCTTCCAAAAATATCTCATTGAAGATATAAAAAACCATTGTACCAGCCGTTAAAAAAGTTATATACTTTCAACGTCAGATTTACTTTTAAAAATAACAAAGAATGAAACAGAACTTGAAGTTTGATTCAAAGAATGCCTCAAAATTCACGGAACACAATCTTTTCATCGACATGTGCTTTTGGCAGATAACAAAGTTAAGTGCTTCAAAACGTCTAAATCTGTGAATTTCAAAGAGTTTATAACATCAAAGAGAGTTATGTTAACTTGCCTATGTGTATAACTAACAGTGATGGCTCGGAAAATTCCATTTGTCTATCGAGAACATAATGACTATTTTGTTCTCTTTTATGAACCTGCTGGTCCAAGAACTTCCTACAAATACAGGAGCCATTAATTCAAATACAGCAAAAATTATTAAAAATGGGTCACTTTGAGTAATATTTCGAGGAAGACCACACCCCTACAGCAACTGGCGCAACTTCAACATCACACAATGCTTTTGTGATGAAATCTCGCATCTACTCAATGCTCATCAGTCATAAAAATTTGTATACTAATAAATGGTATAACTATTTGTGTGTCACTGTTTTATATATTTTCAGGCACAACAAAGCATAATATTAGCTATGTTTATTAGCATTGTAAGTAGCTGGAATGATATTGTTTTTTTTTTTTTTTTTTTGTTTTTTTTCACGTTTCCACATTATATATGTTTGTAAATAATAAAGTCTGCAAAACCAAAATTTTGCAGGTTGTTCCTCTGTTCTAGTACTAAAACTGGGGTAAATTTCAAATTTTTATTTTCATGCCCAAAACAGATACCGTATTAATCCTTGAACTTTAAAAAATTTCAAATTTCAACAATTTTTGTCTAAAAACTATGTTAGTCCAC
>JAQJVL010000438.1:83917-249520 GCA_035578905.1 Stictocephala bisonia
AGACTTCATCATTTTTGTAATATTTGATTATTGTATTGTTTTATTCCTAATAATTGTTGTCTTTTCAGGTTAAAATGTAATTGTAATAGTAGTCTCAGTCCTTCCGAGTCGTATATATCATTTTTGTGCATGTTGAATGTTATTTTAAATTAATAGTGTTTTTCAGGTACCATATATTTATGATTAGTTAATGTATCTTATTTCAGTCTGATTTGAATATTAATTTTAATTGTGTTTTAACATTTTTTCGTTGATATCGTGACCTTGACAGCGCCTAATTGGTCATATTAATTTAACCCTGTTAACATTTTATATTTAGTATAAGTTGATTTTGTTGTACCCTATTCTAGGATCTAGGTAAAAATGTAGATAATTATTAAAGTAGATAAGTTTATTAGTTTAAGTACGTAGTTTTATAACATGTTTGTGTAGATGTAATTTAGTTTTTAGCACTTGAAAAAGGTTTGGGTTTTACCAAATTGAAACGTTGTGATTGGTAATTTTCACGTAATGATGGCAAATGTCCAACTACCTTTGTCTCCCTCGTCTAAATTATTTCTGGACCACTTCATATGGATTGACCCTGGTGTTAGTGAAATTGTCTTCTAAGGCAAGTTTGCTTATGTCCTATCTCTCCAATATACTAATGTCCAATGAATCTGTAACGACTTCTGTGTCTTGCCAACAAATATTTATACACAGTGTGCATGCGCCAAATATCGACCGCAGCACTACATCGGTGGACATCCAAAACGAATGTGCCTCGTACAACATGTTTTGGGTTAAGTGAAAGAGAGGAATTTATTCCTTATTAAAGACGATTTTTCATTTCGTAAAGGGAGACATATAGTGACTAAATGTTCTGTTTTGTATTGAAATATAATAATTTTCAATAAAAAGGGGCCAACGCCAATTGAAAACAGTAAAAAAGTATATTTTTCAAAATAAAACGTGCATGAGGTTTCCACTGACATAGTCTGACCCAGATTGTTATTTTATTATTACATTTTACTGAACTATCAAAATTTTTTCTGTGGTTTTTTAAATATTAATATCTTAATTGGTATTAGAACAACTGATACATACATTTTCTTTGATATGTTACATGTTATATCTCACCTATGAGATTTTTAAATGTATTCAAGTTGCGACGTCTTTTGCTGGTATCAATTGTATGTTTTTACAGAACGCTTTTAATCGAGGTGGAGGAAATGGAGGAGGTAATCGAGGAAATTTTGGAAATGACTTTGGAGGGGGTGGTTCAGGTCCTGGAGGCGGGGGAGACTCTGTTGAGGTGAGTTAATTTTACTGGTTATTTTGCTTAAAATAAAAAACTGATTTTGATTAAACTTATAAAATCCTGTGACAAATTGTTTATTGCTAGAGAACATTCATAGTAGAACCTTATATTAAGTTAAAGGACACTAGGTCAGGAACTTATGTAATAGGAAGGACATGGCATCAGAAAACTTACCTCAATACAATTCACTAGAGATACTGTATAGAAGACAAAAAATACATTAAACAAATGTTCAGTGCCACTTATACACTCAGCAGTAAAGAAAAAGATTTCAAATTGTTCTTGAGGAACATAGTACCTGTATTAGTAACCTCGAGTTCTAATCAGTGCCACTTACCGAGAGGCTGTTATAACTCTGCAAGTGTCTTTCTTTACTGTAAGGAAGGGCTGTTTGTGACCAAGTTGCACCAGCGGCACAGAAAATTTGAGTTCTATATTGTGTCTTTTATTAGATTTCTCGCGTGTTGTTTCTGTAGAATTTTCCTCTTAGGCAAGTTTACTGATGCTGTTTCTCTCAGTTTAACAATTAGTCTGTCACCTATAGGGCTGGTGGCAGTGTGTTAAGAATGAAAGTAAGATTAATATTTATATTATATTATAGTATATATTATTACACTGATTATTAATCAGTATAATATTTCAAGCATACAAAATAATTTTAAACATGAACAGAAACATTTTAATAGTAAACCGTTCTATTTATCTTAAAAAATGCCCTGAGAGAGCCGTTCTTTGTATAGTTCATAATCTTTATGATGAGTAACACATTTATGTTTTACTCCTGAGATGATAAATCTAGCTTGCATACTGTTATGTAGTTAAATTGACATTTCACAGGACAATAAAGTTAAATGCAGTCAGTTCAAAGACATTGTGACAACTGAAATTCTAAGGCACTATTGGTCGATGAGTCATTAGCAATAAAGCTTGTGCCTGAGCAGTGCTAATTAGATCATCAGATTATATTGTATTGTAGTGTGTTCAGGGATATTTTGTTTAGATAATAATTCAAACTATATAGAAATTTCAGGCTTAAATAAATTATGATTTCTTCTTAAAACTGTTGTAGAAGGTATGTTTCTTTCTTTTTTAATAATCTCTTCTCTCTCTCCTGCAACCACTATTCCATTTTCTTTCCCTAACAACCATGAGACCTGACTATCTTCCCAGCTCCAGTTGTATTGTATATATTTGGATTTCAACAATACTGTTTCACAGGTTGCGGTGCCTAGGGCTGCAGTGGGAGTGGTTATTGGTAAGGGGGGTGATATGATAAAGAAGATTCAGGGTGAGACAGGGGCAAGGGTGCAATTCCAACAAGGAAGAGATGACGGGCCTGGTGACAGGCGGTGCTTGCTGACGGGCAAACCCGAGCAGGTAGAAGATGCTCGTCAGAGAATCGAGGAGCTCATTGACAGCGTACTTGTGAGTTCCTGTTAATCTGATTGCATGAAGCTGTCCACTAACTGTTGGAGCTCTTACCTACCCAAGAAGATTCTTTCTAGTTTGCTTTACAATTTTGTTATGTGTATACTGACTACGTTAATTATTTTGGTTTATCAAGCCTGCTCTAGTAATTTCTGGTTGTTTTAATCTCTTCCTTATGCTCGCTTTTCTATTATGTCACTGTCCTGGTTAGGATTTTTTTAAGTCACTGATATTTTTACTTATAAGCTTAGATTAATTTTTGGAGAATTTAATGTAATATACGATAATATAATATAGTAATCGTTATGGTGGTGGTGGTTCCATTCGGAAGCAATGTAAGGTGAGTAGTTGAAACATTTATAGTAGTTGTTGCTTCTCTAGTGAAATTTAATCAGTGCTAGTTTAAGAATATTCATATATTAGTATGTTAAAGGTTAATGTGTATGTGCATACAATTCATGAAAAACGTGCAAATTGTGCATCTGGCATGATTGCAAATGTAGGAGTAATTATTACTTTCGTTAATATGTATCCAATAAATTTAAAATAGAATAGTTCAGACTGAATTAAACTTGAGTAATGGTCTTAGAAACTTACATTCAACAATACCAATACCTTGCTAATTATTACTGTATAAACATTGGCCATTACAGTTCTCCAGGAATGCGTATTAAGGCTGTTTGGTCCAAAAATGTTCGATTATTTCAATTTCAATTACTTTATGTCAGCTATTAAACGCCTCCCTAGTAGTTCTTACATTAAAATTATGTTTATAGTTATAAATATATCACCTCAAAGATGCGAATTTGGGCTTCCTTGGTACATACAGAATTAAGAAACTATTTTCCCGATTATTCCAAATTAAAAAAACAGACTCTTACAGGACGGGTCTTGTTCATCAGTTATTTTAGACAATTAATGTTATATGTTTGTTTTTATTTTATTATGACAAGAAATACCATGTCGTGTTGGCATCTTATGCTTTTTAGTATCATACAATTTACAGAATTGATTACTGGTGAATGTACTTTTACGCGCATGTTATATTACAATCCAATCGCTACACACATGTACATCTAAACACCGTACTTGCAGGGTCGCGTTTAAACCACTTCCTGCAATTATAACTCACTCATCCCACGGGAGGGGTCAAGTCTGTGTATGAGTAGATTGCTGTCAGACATACAGTCAGCGCTGCAAGCGGAATTCAGTTGTCCCTAAAGTCAGCCGAGCCATCATGAAGAGTTTTGTCTATTGTTTTATTTATTCCTTATTTCAATGGCAGTGCCATTACAAGATTTACAAAACATTTTGAAGTTCTAAAAAACAGGAAACTCCTTAATATCAACTTAGAGATCAGAGAAAAATTAGAGCTAGGAATAGATATAAAAATAATTAACAGCTATAAATATTAGCTTGTTCAGTAGCCTAAATCCAAGAAAGCAGATTCTTTAAATTAAATGAACTAAATTAGCGTCAACTTTTAAATCCTGTTACTGAAACAATTGTTAAAATTTAATGTAGAGACACATTATTATAAGCAAGGAAGAATAACTGATGTGTTAATTAAAACAAACATGAAGCCAGTGTCATTCTTTAAGTTATTATGGTCTTTTTTATTTCTAAAAACTTATTTTTAGGTTATTTAGTATTTCATTACAGGAGACGATTGTAATCTCTCAAAACTTTAATTAGGTTTAAACAAATTTAAGTCCAAAAGAATTAATAAATTATATATGTTATATTTAGCAGTTTTTCTTGAAATGTTTCTGATCAAAAAATTTTGATACTGTTATGTATACATTTTTAGTAAATGTAGTAAGTTATTTTTTCATGGGATACATTTTTGTTCTATTAACGCTTAATGTAATAATAATTTATCTGCTGTGTTGTTTCTTCTTTGTTCTTCACCTCTACTTGTTTTGAAAATATGTTGATCTAATTGCCTGTGCCCTGATGTGCGAAGTTTCCAGTGCTCCATGTTTAAATAATTCAGACTGAAGTAGAAAAATGTTAAATGTTCTGAAAATATGTTTTTTAAAGAGATATATATTAATATGTCTAAAAAAAGGTAAAAGCATGATTTTATTTCTTTGTATTTAGGATTCTGAAAAAATTTGTAGGAATATTTATTTGTATGTGAGTCATGAGTCTTAAGTGACAATTAGATATTTTGTTGTAAGACAATTATTATAATTACATTATGTATATAACTGATTTCTGAACTAATTAAAATAGTTTATGTTATTTTAGTTTTAAAATATGACAAACCTTTTTTTTATTTTAAATCTAATATCCCAAAATCTTTATTATAATAAATATAATAATAATCTTTCAGAGAAGGGATAGTGAATCAGGCAGAGGAGGAGGACGAGGGGGTGGAAATAGAGGTGGTGGCCCAGGCGGCTTTGACAGGATGGGAGGAGGACCAGGAGGACCCCGAGACTTCAATGACAGAAATGCTGGAGGTCGAGGCGGCTGGGATAACAACGGCAGAATGGGAGGTCCTGGCGACAAGACTGAATCCACTTTCATTGTTCCTGCAGCCAAGTGCGGTGTCATCATTGGGCGAGGTATGTCTAATAACTGTTGTATTACTTTATAGTAAATTGTAATGAAAGGAAACCAGCATACCTGGTAAACTGGTACACTGTGGATAGAGACACAATCACATCACAAAGGATTCGTTAGTGAAAAATAACTTGTTTACTGATTGAAGAAGGGGCCAGTGGCCCCAAAATATTTCACTAACCAATTCTTTGCGATGTGATTGTCTCTATCCACATTTTAACAAGTTTACCAGATGTGCTGTTTTCCTTTCCTCTCATTACTAGTGAAATCCTTGGCCTAGTGCCCCAAATTTAACCTTTATGTAAATTGGTGACAGTTATAACGATTTTGTCCAGGATAGAATATCAGACTTACCTCTAAAAAATCCTGCGGTAAGTGTTTTGAAAGATAACACATATACTAAAACAAAAATAAAACAAACATGGAGATATTTCAAGGTAAGGGTAAGCCTACTTTCCTGACCTAAACCAAGTCCAAACATTCAGGCACCTGCCCCACTGAGAAAGTCTACCCTCCAGGTTTTAAGAGTTATTAATATGATATTATAGACAATAATCTAAAAATAAAAACAGAATATATACTCAAGTTAAATTAGGTTTGAGTAGTCCCTCTCATTCTTTGAATCGGGACCAATGACTCAAACTTCTTAACAAGAGAGACACTTGGTGCAGTAGTTTATGACATTTCAGTAGGATGGGAGACAGCTCATTGACAACCCATTTCATTAGGAATGGCACTTTCAAATTGTATTTATTATTAATTTTTTTTTTTTTTTATTTGTAAACAAAAAAGTGATAATCCAACTAATAGCACTGAGAGGTAATAATAATATTTATTTAAAAAAAATTATGGATTATGTCAGTATAACACGCTGTTACTCTCATGGTGAGAAAAATCTCACCTTTTTTAGCTAAAAAAAATTACTCATCTTAATGGGTTGAATAAAACACGGTTAAGTATTTGTCTAGGGCTATTCTAGAAGCAAAGTAGTGGTCTTTCTGTTTCTTCCCGCACCTACTTAATAACGTCTCAAGGGGGGGGGGGGCTGAATGACTAAGTCTAAATAACAACAAAGCAATAATCATGACAATTATCATAATTATTGCTTTGTATTTGTATGGTCTGTATAGATGCAATCATTAATTTTGTATTTATATTTATTAATAAATCAAATTTTTGTGGAAGTAATAAGTTATAGTTAACCAATTGCAGATCGAATAATTTGTATGTGTGCATCCCAGCGGGTACGAATTAATTTACGCGGCGGCTGGCAGAACAATAACAGTTCACCGCCTTAAACTGCAGGTAATTGGTAATAACTGATTAGATGTAACAGTGGCCTGCTGGGGTATCGGTGATATAGCAATGGCAAAAGGACTGGTAGCGAGCCAGGTTATAGGGTGGCGGGGACGATGTCGGAGTAGTATTCTAGATATAGCGCAGGCAGTTCGGGCAAAGAGATAACAACTGAGTCATCGAATGGCCTAGGCTTGGAGACAACAACTGCCTTATCTCTCTGTTTCACTAACCTCAATGTCACGTGGACGTGGACAGAAACGCACTATATCTAAATTAAATACAGTAATATATAACTGAACAAAATATAAACTGCTTCTACTACTGTGATCTATAGGATATTTATAAAAGTTTTTATAAACTAAGCCCGTTGAAAAAAATACCCAGTTGATGAATAGAGATGCTTACGCAACCTAATAGAGTCTATTGTAACTATTTGGAGGTAAAAGTAAAAGCAGATCGCTTATGCGAGCTGAGCTCGTCATTGTGTCGCTAGGCACAGCCACTGCATGCGAGCTGAGCTCGTTAATGATCCGCAATGGGTTAAGCTTCACTAAAAAGTATAAAAGTCTTAACTATAGTATCAGTTTTTCTATTAAAGTCATAAATAAATTCATATATTCTAAAAAATTGTATTAGTATTTTCTTGAAACATTCAATAAGCCATAAAAATTACCTTTCAATATAGAAATATAATACACTGGTTATTAAATATCTCTATTTGGGAGTAATGGTGCTACAAAGTCAGGCGTGAGTAATGGTGGGTTCAAGCGTTTTCCAAATCCACTGAATGCAGAGAAGGATTAGAAGAGGAAATTAATCAAAAGAATTATTTGGTTTGTTGACAGCTGTAATGTCTCATTCAGATAGTGTTGTGTACCTCCCTGATAGCTTGTACACGCTGCCGTCACTTAGTTATTCTTGTCTTCCTGTCTGTCAGTTCTTGCTACGACTGCTCAGTCTATATTTTTAGACAAATGTCTGAATGAAATATTATGAAAATATAAAATAACCATTACAAAGAATCACAACGATTAACCTCAAGATGCATTACTGCATGTTATAAAAAAGGTCCAAATTATATTCTGATTAGAAATGAGAAAAAGGCATAATTGTTTCACAAGTTCTTTCATCAAGTAGGAATTGGTCGAAAGGGGGTCATTAAAAAGTTAAGAGTTATGGTATATCAGTCGTCATATCAAACTGAATGGTATTCTCTCCTTTAAAAGAAGTCATGTATATCTATGATTGATGATTAGTCATATTTGTTTATTTGACATTTAAAACATCTTTGAGAATATATTGTTCTATTTATTTGTGATTTATTAGCTATGCACTATATACTTTCTTCATTTTCATATTGAACTGTCAGCCACTTTTCGGTTGCTGAACTTGAAATAATTTTTTCACTCTGGAATAATTATTATGAACAAAAGTCATAATACTAATTTGTCCATTCACAGTACTTTTAGTAGTAATGTAGTATATTTTCATGTCTCGATTCATTTGTCATACATTTTGCTTTTTTATTACTAATAAGGATCTTAAGTAATAATAACACCTTCATATTTTTTTATGTACAGGTGGAGAAACAATTAAACAGATAAATCAACAAACTGGAGCTCACTGTGAATTAGACCGAAGGCCACAAGCAAATCCTGCTGAAAAGACCTTTGTTATCAGAGGTACTCCAGATCAAGTAGAAAATGCCAAGCGAATTATTGCCGAGAAATTGGGAATGGTAAGTATTTTTGATAAAAACAGGAATTTGTTAAGTAGAACAGGTTACCTATGTTAATTTGAACTAGGAATGGATTAGAATGGATGCCATTACTGTCGGTACAGAAATTATGTGTACCCGAGTTTTAAGGTTATTTTATAAAAAACTAGTATATTGGAGAGATAGGACATCAGCAAACTTACCTTAAAAGACAAGTTCACTAACACCAGAGTAGCAGTAACAAACATAAAATAAACACAATCTCACAAATTTTCAACACCGCTGCCATTTTCCTTCGGGTGAGGAGAGAGAAAGAAAGAAAGAAAGAAAGAAAGAAAGAGAGAGAGAGAGAGAGAGAGAGAGAGAGAGAGAGAGAGAGAGAGAGAGAGAGAGAGAGAGAGAGAGAGAGAGAGAGAGAGAGAGAGATGAATGGCTTCCGCTATTGGTGGGAAGGTGGCTGTGGTGGGGGTTGTAAATCCATAGAGCAACACTCAGGTATAGATGCAGTATTTCAGTTGGTATATATATGAAGTTTGCTGATGGGGAAGGGGTTGAAGGGAAGTGGTCTATCTTATGTTCAGATTAGGTGGGTCACAGGATTTTGTTATCCATTGGTGTGCTAATTCCATCCTTCGGAGTTGCGAACTATTGGCATGGGAAGTAAGGGATCTGATTACTTTAGTGGTGTAACACTGATCAAAATTTTGACTATGGAGAAGAGTATGGGCAGAGACAGGTTTTTCAGGATTTTTGGATTTGCAATCATGTCTATGGCCATTCATGCGTTTTCGAAGGGTTTCACTTGTAAGGCCGATATAATGGGCAGGACAGTGTCGGCACTGGAGTTGATCAATTAAATTGGTGGAATCACAGGAGTTGTTTCCAGGTATCTTGTAAGTTAAGAGGGCTCTAAACCCCCGCGCTGAGAAGCGTAAAAACTGCTTTGCGCGGTCCAAGATACTGCCCTTATTTACTGTCGTAAAATTATAAATGAAACATCTATTTAAAGATAAAGACATTTTTGACTCAAATCGCTTTTTAGAATTTTCGAATTCTCCTTCATTTCGATTTTATAGGTTATTGAAGTTACCCAATATTCAAACTAGTGCCAAAATAAAACTAGAACTATTATCGAACATTTAAAAAGCGTTTCTAGTCAGAAATGTATCTGGTTTCAATTTAGTTTTGGTTTCAGATCGATATCTTTAAATCTGTAGCCGCAATGTTGGACCGCGCAAATGCCTGCATGTTAATTTATTGCCAAAATATGCGGTGATTTGTGAGATCCAAGTGGCGAAACCTCGAACTTCTTAGTCGCGGATGGATTTTACTACTTCATTCATAAAAACCTTCCTTCATTTAATTTAACATCGATGGATGCAATGTAGGCCTACGACGACTGATATCAGTATTATTTTACAGACTGATTTACTCACTTAGAGTTAGTCTAATTACTTTTGAATGGCTTATTTCGTTTAAATTAAAATTGCGTTCCCATGTGGTTCCTGATATAATCTAACTAACAAAGTAAAGCATAACATTTTTATTCGTAATGACAGTGCACAATATTTATTATGTCATGAAAAATACTGTAATAATCTCTATATACAACATTTTTATGAAATAAATTATTTAAACTACATTAACGAATGCGTACAATTAAAATATTAATTCAATAATTTCGGCTTGACCAAAGCAATAAGTAATTGTATAATAAGTCACTGTCACTATTGGCCTTTGTTTTATTTAAAAAATATAAATACAGTAATGTTAAGTCGTAACTATTAATTTATTATAGTTCATTAATGTTGTGGTAGAAAAAATGCTAGGTCATTTATTTGTAATTTTAAAAGAAGGTAACTATGAAGCAAATATTTTACCTAAACGGTAATAAGGACAGAAAAATATGACAGCCGGGGGACGGGGCGGGGCGGAGCGGCAATCCTTTTGTGACTTGAAGTCATGGGGCGAGGTAGTATTTGGGAACCTCGTACCACTCCCGATGTATTCCGTTGAACAGCCAATGAGAAGACTTAGGACGGTAAAACTTGACATAAGTGATATTTAAACATTGTGCAATGCGAAGAGAATTAATAAAATACTAATTTAAAAAAGTTTTCTTAATTAGCATAGTATGTGTTGGTAGATGAATTTAATACAATATTAATATAAACTGAACAAATATAACGGTGATCGATTAAGGTAAGCTTAAGTTTGCGGAAATCGATCACCTTAACATTCGTAGCCTACATATTGCACTTATTTTTTATCAATACAGTATAAGTAGACCCTATTATACTGTATGAAATTTGCATTTTTTTACGTTACTTGTGTATTGAAGTAAAATTGTTCAACTATTATTATATTACTGAAATAAGATGTTCTGATCGGTTTGGTTTTGTATTAATTTAATGCATGTTCAATTACTTGAGTATCCACTGACCTAATTTGGGAGCTCGTGATCAACTTGTGGCAGTCACACTGATCAACTTGGGTAGTCATCGTAATGGACTTGGCTATAAAAATGTCAAAGTAATAAAATGTTTTTATTGGTAATTTGTGAACATTTATAAAAAAAGTTTTTAATATGTTTGCCACATTTTTACAAAATGTACTACGTTCATGTATCATACTATCTATTCAATTAATTACATGTTTTCAACCAGCTCGTCTAGTTTTAGTAAATTAGTTGGCTTGTAAAATTGTTGTACACAGTTGTTATTTATTTTTATTTGTTATGCATTTTTATATTATTTTTGTAACTAACTATTCCAATATTAGGAATTAATTAACTACTACAAAATTAACTATAACAAACCTACACATAGGAACTAATTAGATGGCTGCTGAGTTACTATATCTCCTGTCACTGTTATTTATATGGTGTTTAAAAAAATATTTAGGGGTTACTTTATTTTCAATATGTTTGTTGTATTATTATAAGTTGTACTTCAGTTAACTATGTTCTGTGTAGTATTAACAATGCAATTATTTTTTTTAATTACTGTAGTTTTGAGGTAATTAGTTGCCTTAAGAATTTGTTGTTATATAGTTTGACTTCAATTATCATGCTTTTTTACTTATATGTTGGAATTGTCTTAGTAAGAAAACTTATTATTGTATGTGCTACAGTACTTACACTACCTTTGTACAATACATAATATGTTAAATGATATGTTATTTAGTTAAAAATAATTGTAAAAACCGTACAATAAATATTAATCAAACTACAGTTTAATTGACAGTTGGATATATTATTCTACTTTAACATCAAAATATTTTTGTATGGTTCATTTAGCATTATTTTGTTTTATTCTTCAATTGACTGTTCAAAATACATTGTTATTTTTAAATGTTTGGCATTTTATTGAATAATAAACCACGTAAAGCAAATTGTTAGGGTGCTAAACACTTGTTACAGCTATTTAGTAAAATACATTATTTATAGTTGTCCTCAGTTCTTTAAGCGTACCTAGCCCCACTTTTATATCAAACTCTTCAATTGTTGGGTATAATAAGTGTGGTATATAAATCAATTTTAAATTTCAAACGTTTTAGGAGTCAAATTTTGCCAATACCCGTGATTTTACAGTAAGCTTTGATTAGAAGTTCAATAATTTAGTAGCCCTCCTTATTTTCAGTGGAGCGTAAAAACTGCTTTGCGCGGTACTACAAACTACTTTACTCATATAAAAAACTGAGACCAAAGTACTGTGTGAATTGCTGAGGTCAAACTGGTAGACTAAGTAAGTCTAAACTACCCCGAACATACATGTTTATGAGGCCAAACTACTGTCAGGCAGGTGAGCCCAATCTGCTTTGAACGTCTAAAGTTATGTTCGAAATTGATATATGCTCACAGCAGTTTCTCTGTTTTAAATTGTTGGTTATTTTTAACAGTCGTGTTTAAAAAAATCGTCATATTTAGTAATTTGTGTATGTCTATTTGAATCATATTAAATTTATCACTTCTAAAATACTGTGAAATATTTATCAGTAAAACTAAAATCTTTGAAAAGTAATTGTGTAAGAACTGTTGTCGAAGTAAAATAATTGCTTTTCTCATGGCAATGGGAAAATTGAGCAAGATTATAATATATTATTTTAATTATAATTGATATCATTCATACGGTTCGCTTCGGTTTTCGTCTTTGTCCGGGAAAATCTTTATTGTAACAAAATGTTCGCTTTTTGAAACCAAATTGTTCCCGTAGTGTCATTTTCCGTATTGTAGTAATTCATTCAGCATACTTCAGAAGCAAATAAAAAAGTGGCCACATTTCAATTATTTTTTAATGTTTGGAAATTAGTGTGTTATGTTGTAACTGCCATAAAACTATGATAGTTTATGTGAAATCATTTTTTATTTTATTAAAGATAATTAATAAACCGTACAAAACTATAAAACGTAAAATAAATAGACAGTTGGTATTTTTTACCATTACTTTTTAACGTTCTTTATTAGTTTTCAGTAAAGCGTATCCTTTAATGCTTTAAGCGTATGTTGTTTTAATCTTTAACTGAACATAAAAAGATACGAAATATAAATTTATTTGCCAATTAATGACTTTTATTAAATATTAACCACATAAAAACCAATATTTAGATCACAATCCAAGAGCTTTAAGAAATATGTACAAAAACCATTCTTTGTAACGTAATTTACTTAGTTTTTAGTAAAGCGTATCTTTATGTTTATAAATCAAACTCTTCAATTGTAGAATATAAGTATGGTAAGCCTATGCCTAACTATGTTAAATTTTAACCGTTTTGAGAATAACAAGATTTGAACAAGAATTATGATTTTGGAAAACGTTTCAAGTAGAAATTCAATATTTTAGTAGACCCCCCCTATTTGATCAGTGAATAAATTGATTTTGCTGTAAAAAGTCTACTTTTCTAAACAAATATTACTTTGTTTTTTCGTAAATAAAAACTAATAAAAACTATAGTAAAATATTACTATTTTTTATAAAAACAAAATGACATAAAAAAATGTTAAGAAATAAAATACAGCAGCAAACCCGGTACTGACTGGAAAATTAACAATTGTTGAAAAGAATTGGCCTTTCGGCTCAACATACATTCAGAAGTCAGACAGAGAAGGTCGGGCGTGTAGCCACCTGAGGAGACGGCAGACGGGAGGAAGGGGTAATTGGGGTTTCCGGTTGAAAATACTACGAAAACCTACTATACAGGAAATGATTCTTGGGACTATATTGCACTTCGTCCGGCGGATTAAACTGGACGTAGTTCCAACTTCTATCGCCAGTGTCGCATGACTTCTATATTTTCTTTCCCTTTAGAGCCCTCTTAAGGAGGTAGTGGAGCTGGTAAAAGAAGTGGTTGGTAGATGAATAGGGCAGGTTTTGTAAAAAAGGTTTTGAAAAAGGTCATCTGTACCAGTATTTCCACTCCCAATATAAAATAGCTTTAAAACTTTATAAACAAACAGATGCTGAAAGGGTAATATTTTTAAATGGGAAAATAGTGGATAAGAACTGTAATTTTTCTGTCTATTGAGAATAATTTTTATAAAATGGTTTTGGGTTATTCTAAGTTTTTGCATATGCGTTTTATACGCTCCACCCCAGCAGCTAATAGCATATTAAAGCCTAGAGTCAATTAAAGCAAAATAAAGCGTTCTTAGCATAAATTGATCACAGAAGTTTCTTAGGAAATAAAAAGTTTTAATAGAGAATTTTAATTTATTATGTAGCACAGAAATATGACTTCCCCAATTTAAATTTTGATCCATTATGACTCCTAAATATTTTACATTCTTACTCTTTTCTATCATTTCACACTTACAGTCTAACCTTGCAAAAAGACACATGATAAACCAGATCAGTAGGAAAATCAAAACTATTTACCAAACTAAAATTTTTAAATTTTGTATTACTGACATTAACTTTCATTTTGTTATAAAAACACCATTCACTCAAGATACTTTCCCAAATACTTTGTATGTTTGTCTCGGAGTAAAAAAATGCAATATCGTCAGCAAAAGCACTTGGGTGACCATGAAAAGGTAGTTCAAGTAAATCATTTATGAAAACTAAGAAAATGTAGCTGACAATACAGAACCTTGAGGTACTCCAGCTTCCACACATAGAGGAGAACTTAACTTGTCAGACACCCTTACTTTTTTAACTCTTATTCCTTAAAAAACTATCAAACCAGTTCAAAGCAGTACCTCTAACTCCCACTGCTTCTAGCTTTGCTAGCAAAATGTTATGATCTACTAGGTCAAAAGCCGTTTTAAAATCAATAAATAGCCCTGTAGACTTATTTTTTGTGTTAAAACTATTATGGACTCTCACAAACTGCTAACAGTGCGTCTTCTGTGTTTATACCTTTTCTAAAACCATATTGATGTCTACTAAAAAACGAAACGCTATCTAAGTATCGCACAAGCCTATTCCGCATTAGTTTCTCAAAAATTTTCGAAAAAACAGATAACAAGCTAATTGGTCTTATATTATCAATTTTAATTGAGGATTCTTTTTTAAAAATTGGGACTACACTACTTATTTAAAATTTTTTTGGAAATACACCAGTTTCAAAACTGAGATTTATTATATACACCAAAACAAGAGAGATTATCCTTGCTAGTTTTTTTACAATATCAACAGATACACAGTCAAATCCAGTAGATTTTTTAGATTTGTAATTGTATTTAAAACTTCATTTATATCCGTTGTAGCAATAAAAAAAGATTGCGGCCGCTGCCGTAAATTCCTATTTACCCGTGGCGGTGTGAGGGTGACTGAGCTCGGGCCATCCTGACCTTGACCTTGAACCGAGATAAGAGTTAATCAGTTAGACTATCTGCTTTGGTTCACTAACAATCTCGCCACTGGCCAATTCGATTTTTGATATGTTTTTGTTACTTGTTGAGCCAATTGAATTGTTTATAACTTTCCAATATTGCCTTGAATCACCATTACAATTTCTTATTTTATTAGATGAAAAAATATTGTTTGCTCCATCAACGTCATTTTTTAATTTACAACAGAATAACTCAAATAACGTTTAAAAGCTGTGTCATATGGACGTTTTTTAAGTAGTGTATACAACTGTTTTTTAGTATATTAGAGAGATAGGACATCAGCAAACTTACCTTAAAAGACAAGTTCACTAACATCAGAGTAGTAGTCACAAACACAAAATACACAAAATCTCACAAATTTTCAACACCACTGGCATTTTCTTCAGGTGAGTTTGAAAATTTGTGAGATTTTGTGTTTGTGACTACTACTCTGATGTTAGTGAACTTGTCTTTTAAGGTAAGTTTGCTGATGTCCTATCTCTCTAATATACTAATTCCTGGCCTAGTGCCCTTTAACCTAACCTAAAATTGTATACTACTGTTTGCGTTTTTAAATTGTACTTAATATATTTGCCGATATACATGGACTAATTGACCTGGCTTTACTTAAATTATGTTGCTTGATATCTAATTTACAACTATTCATTGTGTTTGACAATAGTTCGTGGAAATTATCATAACAGTTATCTACATTATTTGATGATAAACATACATCCCAATTAACTTCTTCCAATTAATTGGAAGTAAGTTAAGTACGATCTTAACTTACTTTCTAGTAAATTAAGGTCGTAACTAATTTTGTTTGGCGTTATGTCATGAGCAACATTATTAACCTTATTATTACCCTACCAACCTTATTAAAAACCAAATCCCTTTAGCCTAGTCCCAAAACCAACCCCAAACCAGAAGCTTTCCCCAATGCTTACCCCTTACTTACTTACTTATCCGGTCCCGTTCCAGTCAATCCTGGGTCTGGGTTGTCACCAAGCCTCTCCATCTTCTCCTGTCCCTCCACATCTCCTCTCTCACCACTTCCCCCCACACACTCCCTCTCTTTTCCACGTCTGTCCTCACTCCATCCAGCCATCTTCTTCGTGGTCTTCCTCTGGGCCTCCTTCCCTCCATTTCCCATTCCTCCATCTTCCTCGGCAACCTCTCTACACTCATCCTTTTTACGTGACCATACCACCTCAACCTTGCTTGTTCCACTCTTTCTCTTATACTCTCCTCCACTACATCCTTCCTTATCTCACTATTCCTAATTCTATCTCTTCGAGTTCTTCCCTTTATTGCTCTCAAGAACCTCATTTCCCCTGCCTGTACTCTACTCCACTCCCTTTCTGACATCCGCCATGTCTCTGCCGCATAAGTAATTATAGGCCTATAGTAATTCTTGAACATCATTACCTTGGCCCTCCTTGGTACCTCTTTGTCCCATACTAGGTGTTTCACCGTCCGGAAGAATCCCGCTCCCATTCCTAATCTGGCATTTATTTCCTGTTCCATTCTTCCATCACTTGACACCATCGTTCCAAGGTATTTGAAATCATCTACCTTTTTTAGTATACTTCCATCTACCAATATATCTTCTTCCAAAACTGTGTCCCTTCCTGCTTACCCAATGCTTGTCCAAAATGCTTACCCCTAGATTTCACTAATTACCACCATGGCCTACAGAACTCAACCAAATCCTGAAAGATGGCTTCAACATCTTAAAAGCTTCCCCGCACACCAAAGATCTCCTTGAAAAACCTCTTACTTTGGTTTCAGACAAAACAAAAACCTCCGCCAAATCCTGGTCCATCCTAAGTTACCTGATCCCAACATCCTGACCCGTCCTAAAGACGAGCAACCAACCCGGTTCTAATCCTTGTAACAAGAAATCTTGCAAAACCTGCCCTATTCATCTCCCAGCCACTTCTTTTACCAGCTCCACTACCTCCTTAACTTACAAGATACCTGGAAACCACTCCTGTGATTCCACCAATTTAATTGATCAACTCCTGTGTCAACACTGTCCTGCCCATTATATCGGCCTTACAAGTGAAACCCTTCGGAAACGCATGAATGGCCATAGACATGATTGCAAAGCCCAAAATCCTGAAAAACCTGTCTCTGCCCATACTCTTCTCCATAATCAAAATTTTTATCAGTGTTACACCACTGAAGTAATTTTGGTGCCAATAGTTTCCAACTCTGAAGGATGTAATTATCACCTAAAACTTTTCAAGAAAAAAGTTTATATCGCTTTCCTGAAACCTTTTCGTGACTTCTAGATGTTGTAAAATAAATGACTTGATCATATAATCTTTAAGAAATGTATAGTAACGATACATTACTTTTATATGGGTAAGTAAATGCAGTTTACAATTACTTTAAATCAATTTAGAATTACTTTTAATTGATCTATTTAAAATTAGTTAAATCAATATCAAATCACTGTTTTTCCATATGATTAAGTGCACCCGAGTTTGAAGGTCGTTTTCTAAGGAACTAAGAGACCTATGAAAAATCTAATCACACAATTGTTTTTCTCGATTAACTGTACATTATGACATATGAGTTTTAAAATTTTATTTTAAGTTTTAATAATTTTTATCCTAGTTTGAACAAAAAAAGTACTGGAATTAAAACTAGTTTTCACAGTACATCACATTTACGCTATTACTTAAAACCTGCCAATATATCACGTTTATATTTTAATGCCTGGTTGATAGGAAGGGTTTCTATAACTTTAATCAATTTTAGAGTTTTAACTTTTCGAGAAAGAAAGTTCTTATCAATTCCATAAAACATTGTTTTCTCGGCTTCTAGAGGTCATATAACTAATTACTTGGTTTTGTTGTAATCCTTATGATATGTATAGTTACAATATATTACTTTCTTGTGTGTAAATAAACAATGATTTTAAATCGGTTAAAATCAATTAAAAATTATTTTAAATCAGCTTTAAATTGATTTAAATCAATAAAAAATTATTGCATTTATTTTTAGTTTTAGTGAATATCTGAAGAAATCGCTGGAAGAAAACGTAGTCTAAATACAGCTGTGGGAACAACATTATGAGATTCATGTATATACTCACATTGGGTTTATAGCCTTATATATGTACATTGTACTTGGAAACTAAGAAAGAAAATTTACAACTTTATATCAGACAGTTTTGCATTTCATTGATGAAACTTTCTGAAATTCAGGATTGTAACCTTAACAACTACAAAACAAGCAGAGGCACATTTTGTATTGTCTAAGTCCACACACAACACACAGTTGAACTTGTTGTAGGTGGACAATGCCATATGAGCATGCAGAGAGTTGGATGGAACATCATTTAAGAGTGTGTTTAAGGAATAGGTTGGGTATTGTGTGTGCATCTCATGTGTGAAAAATGTGGTGAATCATGTCAAAACTCAGAGCAGTGAGTTTGATTCTTTACACTCAACATTTTTATCATTGTCTCAATTCTCCTTTTAATAAAAACTGACAGTTTTTAGAGTTAGAAAAAATAACTGGGATGAAAAAGTTCTCTCTTAATGATGTTTACTTATTTTCTGTTGTATATACTTGGTGGAATATATTAGGTTTTAGAAAAGAACACATGTTTACTTATATTTAAGTTTGGCAAAAAAAACTCACCGCCTGTTAATAATGTAATAAAAGTTTGCCATAGAGTTAGTTCAGTTAATGCTCTTAATTAGCAGATTTCCCTAAAGCTAAGCACATTCAAGGTCACAGCAAGGTTTTGTTGCTGAATTTTGAGAAAGGTATTGAGACGGACAGAAAATGTTTATTAAATACTAAGTGTTTTATGTAAATAAAATAAAACTGTATTTGATGTAATGAGAATTCAAAACAATTACATTTTTTTTTTTTTACAGCAGGGCCCGGGTAATCAAGGTCCTCCACAGCAATATGGCATGGGAGGCCCTGGTGGGCCCCCTCAGCATTTTGGAGGTCAGAACTGGCAGGCTCCTGGAGGTTTCCAGCAGCCTTGGCAGAACCAGCCCCATCCACAAGACCCTAGTAAGTAGCCAATCTATAATTTTATAACAGTAACCAAAACATACGTTTTGGAAATTAATATGATTTTTTATTTGGGGGAAAAAAACATGAAAATACGTTTTTGGAATTATCCGGTAATTTCAAAATTGGGTCAATCAATTTCAAATCACCCAGTTCATGTTGCTCAACATTTTTAATTTGCCTAATTTTTTATTATGAGTTCCCTATAGGTAGACAATCACAAAACACTATTTGAAAAATTTTTACAAGCCATAGTTTTTTCCTGGTGGCCATTTTTAAAATGGCGGTTTTGCAGATTTTAGTAAAATACGCGGTTTGCGTAAAGTTTAATTGCCAAGCTATTTTTAAAGATATCAGAATAATCCAAAAAACCAGAGTGTTCAGCATAAAATGAACTTCAATTTGACATTATAATAATGTTTCTTTTGTGCAAGAAAGTCAGTCAAACTTGTTCTGGAAAATCTCGGAAGAAAATTATCAATTGTTACTTTTTTAAGACATAAAAGTTTAAGGAGGAAAAGAGACTCACTACTAATATTTTATTTCTTTGTTGAAAACTAATATAACTACCTACTGAAAAAGTTTTAGCCCTGAGAATGCTCTCCTTTTTTTTCTAGAGCTTTTCAAAAATGGCCGAAAGCCTAATAATGTCAATTTTCTAGGGTTAATAACTAAAAAGGGACTGAATGAAAATAAATGAAAATTTTACAGAATGTTCTTTATACAAATAGGAATATCTCATAAAAGAATTATGACTGAGACTTAACTACATTTAGAGATATACAGCATTGAATTTCAGTTAAAAGCGCTACCCTTTTAACTGCCATATTGATCGTGTGAGCGTGCCAAGTTAGCAAACAAGGGCTTGTTTAAATCATTATGTTAACAATAAACTTATATTTAATGCTCAAAACATTATATTCCTTATTTAAACCTACTTAGGATTTACAATAAAAATTATTTAAAACCAGAAAAATAATGGTATAAATAAACAATACTCATAACCACAAAATAGCACATGAGCAATTTAGATAAAATAATTTGCTTACTGTCCGCGCAGAAATTATGGATACTCGAGTTCACGATACCATATCTCCGAAACGGTCCGTTCGATTTTAACGAAAGACCTATCAAATTAAAGGAAATATTGTCAATTTTTATACTACTAAGTTTCAAATTTTTACGTAGCTTTTTACAATTTACAAGACGGAAAAAGTGGAAAATATCGGCATTTTTCACAATCTTTTTGGAAATCTCAACTTAAGGCAATTATTACAAAATATCTATTAAACGTATCAGCTTAAAATTTGAATAGCTTATATGAAGGTTACTTACAAACACTTTTGTAGAGTTTCATAATTTTAACGTTATTATTTTTTATGTTCTTGTAAATTTTGTAAACCTTTGTTAACTTTGTTAACTTTGTTATCTTGGGTCTAAAATTCCCGCTCAAAACAGTGTTTTGACTATCAATTGATTGTATGAACGAAAAATATAGTGTCTACAGAATATGATGTAATAGTGATTTATGATGAATTTATATTTGTTAAACGTTTTTATTCCCGCGCGAGGGGCTGGTACACGGGGAAACACGACGGGGATGGCTCGGGTTCTCCCACTAAACGAGTGCGATGTTGCCGTTCGGTGCACAAAAACACTCATTTACGTACATTTCCCATCAGCTTTTCTCATGAGGGCTTTGGACCTCCAATGGCAGCTTTAAAAATGTTTATATATTTTTAATACTTTTGTAGTTTTATATTTTTTTGTGGTTTTAAATATTTTATGTTTTCTCTTAGCAATTTAACTCATTCGTCATAATCGGAGAAGTCATCGTCAAGTTCAACGTTATCATCTTCACTTTCGCAGTCTGAGCATTGTAGGTCGACAATGATGGGTTGAACAAGTGGAATTTCGTCACAAATATGGTCCTTTTCCCAGTAGTGGTCTTCTACTTTAATAGCGTGTTTCACACATTTTGCCCACAGTTCAGGTGTCACAGACTTAAATGATTCTTCACACAAATCCCGAGTGACATTTACACTGTTTCCTTTCTCTTCGGCATTGGATCTGTTTATTTTTGCAATTTTATTTTTTACATAAGCCCAAATCAGTTCTATTGCATTGAGTTCACAATGTGCGACAGGCAACCAAATTAACTCTACATTCTCTCAGTTACTTTTTTTTAATAGTTGTTCTAGTATTTTTTCTGGGGTCCTGAAGTATGGTCGGGCGTGGTTTATTAATACTGATTTTGTGAGTTTTTCGAATTCAGTTGCATCAGGTGGTAGAGGAATGTTTAAGGGAAGGTTGGTCTGAGTCACCAACCCGTTCTATAGCATTCCGGCAACATCGCACTCGTTTTGTGGGAGAACCCGAGCCATCCCCGGCGCGTTTCCCCACATACCAACCCCTCGCGCGGGAATAAAAACGTTTAACAAATATAAATTCATCATAAATCACTATTACATCATATTCTGTAGACACTATATTTTTCGTTCATACAATCAATTGATAGTCAAAACACTGTTTTGAGCGGGAATTTTAGACCCAAGATAACAAAGTTAACAAAGTTAACAAAGGTTTACAAAATTTACAAGAACATAAAAAATAATAACGTTAAAATTATGAAACTCTACAAAAGTGTTTGTAAGTAACCTTCATATAAGCTATTAAAATTTTAAGCTGATACGTTTAATAGATATTTTGTAATAATTGCCTTAAGTTGAGATTTCCAAAAAGATTGTGAAAAATGCCGATATTTTCCACTTTTTCCGTCTTATAAATTGTAAAAAGCTACGTAAAAATTTGAAACTTAGTAGTATAAAAATTGACAATATTTCCTTTAATTTGATAGGTCTTTCACTAAAATCGAACGGACCGTTTCGGAGATATGGTATCATGAACTCGAGTATCCATAATTTCTGTGCGGACAGTAGATCTATTATACTGTCAAAATGTATATGCATTTTAATTTATGTTCTAAAATATAATATTATTAAATACATTTTATAAAATACATGATGTAAAAATATATGTTAGTACCTGAGGAATATTTTTAAATAGTTACTCATAATCTTACACAATTGGTATCATGTTGCAACAAGTCAATGAGAGTTTTGCAGGGATTGAGGTGTAGACAACTGCAACTGTCAATACAGCCTGTCTGTACTTGCATGTCCCTGCAAGTGGTGACATGAACCCCCCCCCCCCTCACATTCAATGCTTGGACATAGATGAAGCTCAGTTGGTGATAGTTATTTGACTAGTGATCATTTCCTGTCAGTGTTGTTTAAAATTTGGATTGCCAATGCTCTGTAGTGTTTTAGCTTATAATTAATAACATTAAATATGAGTTGTTTTGTGGGTGAACTAATAAGTGAACAGTGCCATAAAGAACATTACAAGAAAGAAGTGCCTCAAGAATTAATTAGGGTGAGTGACTTGTCAGCTGAAGAACAATGTTTGCTAAAATTAATATTTGCCACTACCACAAAGATAAATAATTAGACAAATACAACCACATTTATGGGAAAAAATGTTGTGACCCATTTGGTTGCCACAAAAAACCAGTTAAGAATGGTTTGCGTAAAATACTTATGGATCACCTTTCAAAGAGAAAAAATGTAGATATCAGCCTGATTCCTGGACAAGCTCTATGTCCAACATGTGCAACAAAAATATTTGTTGAGAAATCAGTTGAAGAAGAGGTGGATTGTGTTGAAAATGACCCTGAATTCCATCCTCAGCCTTTTGAATTAGTTGAGGATAACCCTTTGCATCAAGTAGAATCCATTTGTGAAACTTTGGAACTATCTCCTTTGTGTAAAATAAGTAAGCTTAACACAGAACAGCGACTGTCAGCTTTACAAAGAAAAACTGATAAAATAACAAGTGCAGTTAAGAGAAAATTGGAAGAATCTTTCCATAAAGATTTAGAAGCCCCAAGTCAAAGTAGTACAGAAAATATAGAATGTGAGTATGACATACTTATTACCAAACTGAAAGAAAAATTCAAAGATTCTAGTAAAGATGATAAAATTAAAATAATTAGTCTCTTGCCAAGATCATGGTCAAAGCAAAAAATAATTCAGGAATTCGGTGCTTCTGAATACATGGTAAAGTTAACAAGACAGCTAACAAAGGATCAAGGTATCTTACCACATCTATCACAAAGAAATGGTGGCAACAAAATAAGTGAAGTTGTTAAAAATAGTATAAAAGAATTTTACGAGGATGATGAAAATAGTCGCTTATGTCCTGGTAAGAAAGAGTGTGTTTCAACTTTTATTGACAATGTTAGGGTGCATAAGCAGAAAATGTTAATTCTTCTCTCACTGAATGAGCTCTATAGCCTCTATAAACAGAAATACCCTGATCACAAGATTGGTCGCTCTATGTTTTGCGCCCTGCGACCAAAGTGGTGCGTACTTCCGGGTTCATCAGGTACACATAGTGTGTGTGTGTTTGTAAGCACCACCAAAACGCAAAGCCTATGATCAAAGGAGCGAAGCTGAATGCCAATTATAAAGACCTTATATCTATCATGGTTTGTGACATTGAGAATGAAAAATGCATGCTCGGCTCTTGTGAAAAATGTCCTGGACCAGATACTCTAGTTGATGTCTTAGAAAATGAACTTGAAATCTTACCTGACGAAGTAGTTTTTAAACAATGGGTGCAAACCGATAGAGCTGAGCTCATAACACAGGTGATGCCCAGTGAGGAATTTTTACATTCTCTTGTTGAAAAGCTTGTGCATTTAAAATCCCACCACTTTATCTCAAAAGCTCAAGCTCAAATTTTAAGGAAACAAAAGAAAACCTGACAGAAACTTGTTGTTTAGTGATCGGGGACTTTGCTGAAAACTATACATTTACCATACAGGATGAAATTCAAAGTTTTCATTGGAATAATACCCAAGCGACTCTCCATCCCTTTGTCATCTACTTTAAAAAACAAGGCAAAGTATGTTGCAAATCTGTGACCACCTTGATCACAATACCATGACTGTGTACACATTTCAACATCACCTAATTAGTGAAATAAAGAAGATAAACCCTAATTTTGAAATGGTAATTTACTTTAGCGATGGAGCAAGCAGCCAGTACAAAAATAAGAAAAACTTCATTAATGTCTGCCTACACAAAAATGATTTTGGTTTAAAAGCAGAATGGGATTTCTTTGCCTCATCACACGGGAAGAATTCTTGCGATGGTATTGGGGGTACCGCGAAACGAGAAGTTACACGAGCTTCACTTAAAAGACCTTACACTGAACATATCCTGACTCCACAAGATATGTTCAAATATTGTAGAGAAAATGTTACTGGAGTTCAGTATATTTTTGTTCCTTCAGCCGAAATCAAGCAAATGGAAACAAAACTTACCGAGAGATTTGAATGCTGTTTACCAGTGAAAGGAACAAGAAGCTATCACAGATACATCCTCATAAGTGGCAACCAAATAAGATGTTTTGTTACTTCTGCAGGCTGAAACTTTGATGATCATCAAACATCGATACTTTTCACCTATGTATCATCTTTTACGAGTAATGACTATGTTGCTTGTATCTATGATGACAAGTGGTGGCTTGGTAAAATCGAAGACAAAAATGAAGTCAACAATGATGTATTGGTGCATTTCTTTCACCCTTCTGGACCAAAAACTGCCTTCGAACCAGCTTTCCAAAAATGACACTGCCTGGGTGCCTGCTAAGAAAATAGTGCGAAAGGTGACTCCACTGGAACTAACAACCGTGTCTGGTAGGACACATAACATAAATGAGAAACTATGTAATGAAATATCATCTTTACTTAATTCGCTGATGAAAATTGCAGCCAACAAGTAATTGAAACCAATGTTTTAAATCTAAAAGCACAGAAGAACAATATTATGTGGATACTGTATGCAAGTGTAGTACAAAAATTGTATCGGTAAGTTAAGTTGAAGAATTATAATTCTTACCTATTGTTCTCACTGCATGTTTTTATTCAAGAGTAAAAATTAAAAATCTTTGATTATTTGTTGTTAAGTTATATATTGATTAAAAATAAACTAACATAACTTAAACAATGTATTTTAATCTCTCGTTTGCTAACTTGGCACGCACACACGAGAAAAAGGGTAGCGCTTTTAACTGAAATTCAATGCTGTATATCTCTAAATGTAGTTAAGCCTCAGTCATAATTTTTTTATGAGATATTCCTATTTGTATAAAGAACATTCTGTAAAATTTTCATTTATTTTCATTCAGTCCCTTTTTAGTTATTAACCCAAGAAAATTGACATTATTAGGCTTTCGGCCATTTTTGAAAAGCTTTAGAAAAAAAGGAGAGCATTCTCAGGGCTAAAACTTTTTCAGTAGGTAGTTATATTAGTTTTCAACAAAGAAATAAAATATTAGTAGTGAGTCTCTTTTCCTTCTTAAACCTTTATGGTCTTAAAAAGTAACAATTGATGATTTTCTTCCGAGATTTTCCAGAAAAAGTTTGACTGACTTTCTTGCACAAAAGAAACATTATTATAATGTCAAATTGAAGTTTATTTTATGCTGAACACTCTGGTTTTTGGATTATTCTGATATCTTTAAAAATAGCTTGGCAATTAAACTTTTCGCAAACCGCGTATTTTACTAAAATCTGCAAAACCGCCATTTTAAAAATGGTCACCAGGAAAAAACTATGGCTTGTAAAATTTTTTCAAATAGTGTTTTGTTATTGTCTACCCATAGGGGACTCATAATAAGAAAATTAGGCAAATTAAACGTGTTGAGCAACTAATTTTATTTTTAATGGTTGATTTGAAATGGATTGACCCAATTGTTTTTTTTTTTTTTTTTTTTTTTTTTTTAAGCTCTAAAGTAAACTGTAATTGTGTTTTACTAGGAGAAGGCTGTTTTAATAAAATATAAAACATAACAACATTTTCATTTAATTTTGTATATTAATTATAAAATAAAAACACAAGTGAAAATCGTTAAGTGACATAGAACATGCAATTACTATTACGAGGGGTATCCAAAAAGTAAGTTTCCCATCTTCATTACTCGCATCAAGTACAACGCTGACAGGTGCGAGGCACAGCTTGTTTGTAGCTTGATTGTATTGGCACCCCTGAGGATCGATTTGGCAAATGGAAAGCGCACGCTCGGGCAGTTACAGCTCAGTCGCCATGGAGACATTGTTGATTGTTGCCGCCAGTTGTGATGTGCGTAGTGTAATTCGATTTTTAACTGCTGAAAAATGAATCAGCTGTGTATATTAATCGTCAATTATGCACTATATATGGTGAAGGAATAATGTCCGTCCAAATGGTTCGCCGTTGGCGGAAAATGTTTATTGATGGGAGACAAAATGGGCATGACGATGACCGTAGTGGCAGACTAGCAACATCTCACGAAAACAATGTCATTGATGCCGTGCATGCAGTCATTGATTCAGACCAACGACTAAGAATTGATGAAATTTTGGTTAGACTACCCTCTAATATTGATATTAGTCGTTCCTCATTGCATAACATCATGGTTGACAATCTCCAGTTGTCGAAAGTGTGAGCGAGATGGGTGCCATGCTTGTTGTCTGAAGTTCACAAGCCGCTTCGTTGTGCAGCTGCTCAAACATTTTTGTAGATGTTTGATAATGAAGGTGAAGCTGTGTTTTCAAGAATAGTCACTGGAGACGAAACTTGAATTTTTCATTTGACTCCTGAATCCAAACGTAAGAGTATGGTATGGATAAAGAAAGGAGAGAAAGCTCCTGTTAAAGGAAAAGTGATTAACCACTTATCTGCTACTCCCGAGATAAGCCGTGTTCCGCCTGTAGGGCCGTCACCGCTACTCCCGAGTAAACTCGGTTCGTAGTTTTCATTGTTGTAATATTGGTAAAATTGAGTGGATTTATTGTAGTAATGAATTAAATGAACAGTGGCGCAATCTCTGTTGTTTAGAGGAAACTATACTACACATCCCTGCTTTGTGCCACTATCTAGCGCATATTTTAGAAACCATATAAACTACGTGTCATCCGTCGGCAGTGAAATGTCAGTTGGCGCGTCCGGCGCATGGTGTTTTGCGTTCCTGCTTTATTTATCGTTGTTTTATTGAGATAGTTATTTAGTTTTTGTTCGTGTTTCTTTATTATTATGTGTAGATTATATTGTAAACATGTCTGGTGATCAGGACGATGAGAGTATAATAAGAAAATATTTAGAAATTCCCAGTTCGGAACTAGACCTATATGACGATGAAAGCTTCTCAGATGATTCTGATGCCAACCCTATTTACATCCCCTCGTATTCTGATATTGAATCAGATAACGATAGAGGCGATATAACAAATAATGATGAATTGTATAAACGATTACAAAACCTCCACATGGGCTCAGTTGATCGTTCTGATATGATGATAGTACATGTTGAGTGTATCAGACGTTCAACTAGATGGTACAAAAAATTGTTTTTCCATCTACTTGATATAACTATTCTAAATTCGCATGCCATTTTTCTTTGTAAAACTGGTAAAAAACCTACACTCCAGAGTTTTCATTTTGAACTCATACGGCAACTAATAGAGAACAACATGGAAACAAGGATTAGTCGGCAAAGAGGTGGACGACCTTCCATCGGTAAAAACCCAACAAGACTGACACAACGCCACTTTCCTGCGCTTGTCCCATCAACAGAAAAAAAGAAAAACGTAACACGTGTGTGCCATGTTTGTTTTTGGATACTCCTCGTATAAATTGAGTGTTAAAAATTAAACCAATATCATTTTCACTTACACATATTACTAGAATGATAAAGAATAGCACTAAAAAAATAATTACAACTAGGTCTTTGTAAATATTTGCATAACAAGACTATTTTCTATATTTGTAACATTCAACACAATGTAATGTAAATACTAATATAAAATGAGAACGGTACTAATCTAATAAGTCGAGAAAAATTTAAATTTTCAAATACATTTTACTATATAATGATACGTTAAACATTGGTATAATAACAAAACTACTTCAGTAAAATCTACTTTGTGGTTGGGATATATAAGTTTCACATACACTTCTTTCTACCCTCAGTACACACTCATCTGCTACATTCAGAAAACGTTATTTTCATGTAAAATATCATGTTGATTTGACTCGCCTCTGTTTCTCTCTTCTGCATTTACATCTTTGTCAGAAAGTTCATTCTCTTGGGCACTGGAGGCTTTCTCACGCTATTCACCAGTAGGTAACACACAATTGAAGGCATATTGAGCAAAAACCGACCCGACAGTCACGGGAGGCGGTGGGGGAATGATATTGAAGAGCTCAAGAAATGAGTTCTCCCAGTGTTGCCAATATCGATCAATGAAATATCCCTCTGGTCAAAATTACCTGTGTTTTAGTTAACCCTAGATCGGGAATTAGAGCATATTATGTGTTGCTTCAAACGCCTATGGCAACGGGAGGTAAAGCATATTTTATGCTCTTGTTTTAAACTCAATAAAACATATGTTTATCACTAAGCAAGCCTGACAAACTTGGTACCAATTGATGCAGAAAAAAAAAATGAAATATACAGAAGTATATTTCAGATTTTTAATAATTTTTGTATGCAATTATTATTAAAATAATAATTTATAAATAAAATAAAAACATGCAACAAAAACTTTCGCTCAATTCCCGCCTGGCAGAGGCCGGGAGCGGGAAAAATGGCCGATGTTTGTTGCATGACTGAAGAGTAATCAAAAGACGGAATAAGGTGTAGTAAATGTCAGTCTGCATAGAATGAAATACTCTATCCACCTATACAAATTGCTGCATTAGGTAAACATGTTTTTTTTTTTTTTCATGTTTTCCAAAAGCAAGGAAAAGCATAATTTATGCTGTTGATAAAAGTTGTTGCTACAACTTTTTTTTTTTTCTGTAATTTAACAATTCTTGTATATTTATATTCAGAAATATGTCATGTATCTAGTTATAGTACCTACAAACTTCCAAAAAATTATTTTTTATTTTTTATTATGATAACAATGTGTACAATTTTTCAAGTGCGGTTTACACAATTTGCATACGCTTACTTATGGTGTTATGAGTTTAATACTTTTTGGAATATTTTTATATATTTTACATTTTCTTGTAGCTAAAACATTGTACTAATAAAGTACATGTAACACAAAATTATAAACAATCATGCATACCCCTTATTTTTTAATTATATAATTTTTCACTGAAATGTTTGTTTCCTTGGTAACATTTTTATTTTTTCAATAAACAAAAAAAATATAGAAATATATTTTAGGGTATAATATGACAGTTGTTCTTGAACAACTTTTTCTTGTCTATTTAATATTGATATTTTGGAATTTTTACATGTACTATTTGATTACCTTCAATGATCATACTGTAATTTTGCACATTTTTGCGATTTATGTTGTTCTTTAGTACCCCTACTTAGGATTCAAAGTTATAATTTCTGTACAGTATTTTCAAAATTTTTTTAATTTTTTATAACAATTATTTACTAAAATGGTATGTGAATTTGATAGTTAGTATGTGAATGTACAGTTTTTGAGAAAAAAAAAACAATATGCTAAAATGTAACATTTGAAGCATATTTAGTATTTTTTATGATTTTTACAAAAAAAAGGTTGCAAAGCGCCAAAAATGGCACCTGTATTTTGGGAGTTTAACATCGTTGCCAATCTAGAGTTAAAGTGTTAACTTGTTTAACCGTTTCAGAAGTAATATAACTGCTAAGATTGAGGCAGTAGCATGTGAAGGGTTTTAGAGTTAATTAGGCAATTTCAAGTTAGATAAGTGCGTAATTATAAAAGCATCCAATCAAGTATTTTTTATTTAGTATTCATTATCTTTTTAGTAAATAGGAGAATATGACATCAGCAAACAAATACACAAGGTCTTCATAAATATTTACTAGGGTTGCATTTATGTTGAACAATAAAATATCAATAATAGAAAATATAATTTTTTGATGAAAGTGCTGATTCAACACCATCCACTGATTTATTCTATTTTATTTTATAATAAAAAGGCTTGTGAATTAACAAAATGCCCACATTTTAGAAGTAAACAACACATTATTAGGGTTAAATTTTGCACAGGTCAGGGAGGAGGACCAGTCCAAGTGAATCCCCAAACTGGCCAGCCAGACTACAGTGTCCAGTGGGTGGAGTATTACCGCTCATTGGGCATGCATCGGGAAGCTGAAATGATAGAGCAACAAGCTAAGGCCAACAAGGTATCCATTTGAATTTTTACAGTCTTAAGGAACTAGGAATGCTAACAAAGTAGTGAAGTGATTCTATCTATTGTTGATAAAAAAATATGTATTTGAACTAAAATGGAAATTCTGTACAATAGTTAGCCCTTAAACTATCACATTAATAGCTGCCATTTTGCTTGCTTATCTGGACTGACCCTGAAACATATCTTCATAGTTTACGAAACTTCATCCCTAAATTTCACCTAATAATCCTCTTCTGGATGTATAGTCTTCCTTAAATTTTGGGGGTCAGTGTCCTACAAACTGAAATTCACCTCAAACATACATATAAACAACAATAACTTAACTATCCAGCTGTCACCCAAACAACACCAAACACTCCCTACTCTATAGCCGAGTCACCAATTCTAAATGTTTAATTCCTCTCATTATAACCTAGATAAATACAATAACCAACTTGTCAGTGCCTTCCAAAACAGAGGTTACCCTAATAATATTGAAAATCAAATCTGTTTAACGCAAATCAACCTCAAACCAGAAGTAATTTCCTATGCTTATCCCTGGTCACCAGAAACCACCATGGACTACAGAAACTAAACAGCATATCGAAAGATGGCTTCAACATCTTAAAAACATCTCTTCATACCAAAGATCTCCTAGAATAACCTCCTACTGACTCCACATCCAAAATTTTGAGCAGTGTTACACCACTAAAGTAATCAGATACCTTCCTTCCCATGCCAATAGTTCCCAACTCAGAAGAAAGGAATTAACACACCCATGGATAACTAAATCCTTTGACCCTCCTAATGTGAACATTAGCTAGATCATGTACTACTTCCTCCCTACCCCTTCATCATCAGCAAACTTCATATACACAAACTGGAAAACACTGCCTATATCCATATACGTAGTTCTTAGATTCACTTATCTTCTTTGTTTTCTAAAGATGAAAACTTTGTCTTCAAAAGGCTTCACCAATTATAAATTACTAGCTGGACCCGCCCGCTTCGCCGGTCATAATCACAGAACAAATATTGAGTTGATTTTATAATCAAAATGTGCAGCAAGCTATCATTTTACTCTATATCAAATTTATATCCAATTTAGAACAGCATTAACTATGTATAGTGTACTGCTGCACTGAATTGTTTTTAATTTTAAAAGTTTATCCTACCAAAATGTTATTCAATTTGTTTTTATTTAACAGCTCTGTTAATCAAATAAATAAATGAATTAATATAGCTCCATAAGAATACCATTGCAATTTTAGAGGCCAGCGGGACGGAATCCTGAGATCGGAGAGGAAAATCCTTTTTTAGTGAGTCTCTAGGAGCCAATATAAACCTATTCAAGTCAATTGGACATATAGTTTTGGAGAAATAGTGATAAGTGGTAAATGGCTTTTATATAATTATTACAGTAAAGCAATGTAAGCCTACTTTTAGAGGCCGTTAAGTACGCCAATTGACTGTAAATCAATTAAATATGAGGGTTCTCGCTATGTTTAGCCAGGCCCGATGAACTGGCTATACATGTGTTAAAATTAAATTTTCCGATTGAAATCAGTTTGTTCCTTAGATAAGGAAATTTCAAAGTGTAGACAAATCTGTAAGTCTACTTTTAGAGGGCACAAATTACTGTAGTTTACTCTGAATGAGTGAAATATCGGTTTTCTCGCCTTATTTACCATCTCCTGTGAACTGGCTATGCATTTAGTTAAATTAAATTGAAAAATGTGCAATTAAAATCAGTTTGTTCTCATAAATAAAAAAGTTTCAAAGTCTAGAGAAATCTGTGTCTACTTTTAAAGGGCACAAAGTACTATATTTGACTCTGAATCAATAAAATATTGTGTTTCTTACCATGTTTAGCCATGTCCTATGATCTGGCTATGCATGCTTTAAAACTAAATTGTTAATTTTCCGATTGAAAACAATTTGTTCTCCTAGATAACGAAGTTTCACAGTCTAGAAAAATATGTAAGTCTACTACTAGAGGCTGTAAATTAACCAATTTAATTTACACTCACAAATTGAAAATCTAGCTCTACCTAAGGATGAAGAAGGATGTGAGATAGAGCAAAAAGTAATAGGGCCAAAGTTATAGATCGTCTCAAATCAGGCACAGAAAATGGTGTTATTTTTTTTATGTAGAACTCTTCATTTAGCCACTACAGTCCAATTAGAGAAACGCTGTTTTTGGCATTTAAAATTTTTTGGTACTAAAAAGGCTGCCATCTTCGATTTACTTAGAATTTTTCAAAGTCCCTTCTTATTTGCACATTACAACCTAAGACCTTTGACTCTACAAAATGTCAGCCTCTTAGGCTTAGTACTTTTTTAGTTTTTTACTTTTTTCAGCGATGAGTGTGTGAGTCAGTGGTATTTGCCTTTTATAGGTATAGATTTATTCTGGAGTATTAAAGCACTCTAAAACTATCAAATTATAATTCTTTTGAGTTTATTTTTTATCAAAACTTCATTTAAAAGACAATGTAAAACTTAAATTGTTTCTTTTTTGAACTTATTTCTTATCAGTATTCATTTAAAGTATAAACAAATTTAATTTATTTTGGTGTTTGGTCAACAGCAGGCTCAGTCAGGTGCTCCTGGAGTACAGCCTCAAGCGGCTCAACCTCAACCTGTCGCTCAAGCCCCTGCTCAGAATGGCCAACCTGATTATAGTGCACAGTGGGCTGAATACTATAGGACCATGGGCAAAATAAAAGAGGCTGAAGCGATAGAAGCAAGTATGAAAAGCAAGGTATGTCTAGGAACTCAATTTGGTAAAATTTATTTTGAAATATAAGCAACCTAATTTTCTTATAGTTTATTATTTAGGGAAATGTTGAATATTTCTGATTTATTTGGAATACTCAAGCAATAGTACTTATACAACGAATCTGAGTCTTAAAAATCAATATAAATTATGGATAGTAAATAAATTATTTTGAATTCCTTCCAAATTAAATGGCTTCATAAATATTTAAAGATAAGTAACTTAGCATCCTTTTATTTACATATTAGTAATACTTGTGCATGTCAATTCATATCTGTATATGATGTGTTATGTACTTTAAATGTAATGTTAGTAAAATCTAAAAGGACGCTTGTAAGTAAGGAAGTAATACTTCATCTAGATTACCTAGTATTAACAATGAATTGAGCTACTTAACTTAATTTATGCATACAAACAGAAACATAATTTCTGATATTTTATTTATTTTTAAAAATACAACAAAACAGGCTTTCTCAAAAATTACATTGTTATGTTAAGAATTCTAACTATAATGGAATGTCCATACTAAAGTTAAATATACTTTGGGCAAAACAAGAAAGCTCAAATTACTCTTAGCAAGCATTGAAATTATAATAATTTATTATGATGGTAACAAGTAAAAATAAATGAATCATAGAATAAGAATAAAAACTGTAAAATCAGTATACAAATTATTATTCTAGTAGAAACATATTAGTAAATAGCAGCTGTTAAATTCTAATGATAATAAATAAATAAAACATTTTGGCTCTGTTTTGAGCTTCAACAGATAAGAGAACATCAAGAATGCTCATGAAATGTTACTTTCTGCCATCTAACAGTGTTTCATCTGACAGGTTAAATTTATGACACTAGGCCTAGGATTTTAGTAGTAGTGAAAAGAAAGGAAAGCAGCATAATTGATAAACTGGTACACTATAAATTGAAACACAATCTCATCACGTTTTAGTGACCAAAGGAGGGCCAGTGGCTCCAAAATATTTCACTATTCAATTCTTTGTGATGTGATTGTGTCTCTATCTACAGTGTACCAGTTTATCAAGTGTTTCATCTGAGTCATTTTTCTATACCAATTTATTACCAATTATATATATATTTGTTATATACTTCAAACAGTAAAATCAAAAGTTCTCTCTGCAAGCCTGCTAAGAGAATAGGATTCGGATTAATTTGGAAGGGAAGATAACCCACTTTATTTTCTAGGCCTAGCATGGCTAAAACAACATAATATAGTCAGAACCAAACCCCAAAACATGCGTTTAATACACTATTACAAGCATGCAATATTCAAATAGAATTTTGCAATATTAACCCTTATAACGTCATAGGCGCCGTACCGCGCACTAGTGTTAGTTCCATGAAACGTCATGGACGCAGTACCGCACAATTTCACATTAAGTGACCAAGGTGATTATTTAACTTTAACAAAGTGTTCGATTAGTGTCGTGAAGTATTGAATTAATTTGCTTTACCGGCCTAACCTACTATCGAGCAATATAAGTACACTGTGCATTCAAAATGGCCGCTAGATGGGGCGGGGCATCTAGCGCAGCCTCCTCCCACACGTCACAGACGCTGTACGGCGCCACTGCCTTGTCCCACTCCACTTCATCAGTCGGGCTGTCTGCCGCTATTGTTGTTACACTACTACTGTCTGCTGTATCCCCGTGCTATTTATGTTCAAATTTACGTTTTTATAGTTATTTATTGTTTGATTGTTGTTATTGTATATATTGTATATATTTTACAGTATAAGGTAAAGTAATCTGAGGTGAATATGGCTCACATTGAGGACCCGGGTTTTGACGAGTTTGTCCGAGATATGATGAATACATCTATGTCTAGTGCTTATAACATGGACATTAGTGACAATAAAGACGAATTGATACATAATGTAAGTGATGATAACATGGACACTGATGATGGACAAAGTGAAAATGAAGACATCCCCCCTAACGCACCTATGCCCACTCAATTTGCGACAACTAGGCCTACTATTGATGGCTGGAATAGTGAGACCAACATGGACCCTGGACCAAGTAAGACAATACCAATTTATAACGTCAATCGAGGTAAAAATTTACCTACGTCATTTGATTCTGACTCAGAACCAATTGATTATTTTTACTTATTTTTCGATGACAATATCAGAAACTTTATTTGCCAAGAAACAAACCTGTTTGCTAACATGAAAAAAAGTAAAATCAACTCTCCTAGCTCACGTATAAAACACTGGAAAGACATTGATGACAAGGATTTGAAAGCATTTTTAGGTATGATAATTAATATGGGTATTATGCCATTACCCACCATTGAATCTTATTTTATGACTAAATGGGAAAGTAACATTCCTTTCTTTCCTGATGTGTTTTCTCAAAGGGATTTCCTAAATATATTTTAGAACCTCCACTTCAACCATGACAGCAATCCAGTCTCTCGTAGGCCTAAAGGTTTTCTTATCAATCCTCTGATAGAGCACATAAAAAGTAAGTGCAAATTATTTTACACTCTAGGAAATTACGTATCAGTCGTTGAAAGCACCATTTCATATAAGGGTAAGGTGAGCTTTAGGGTTTACAACCCACAAAAACCAAACAAATTTGGAATGAAAGTTTTTGTGCTGTCTGACTCTGAAAACGGATATATGTACGACTTTCTTCCGTACTTTGGAAAAGAAATACTTATTCCAAACTCTTCCTTATTAAAAACAACGCAAATTGTGAAGTTTTTGACTGATTCTTTAGTATACAATGATCCACTCAACCCTATAACAGGACTTCACGTTTATACCGACAGGTATTATACCAGTCCACAGCTGGCAACAGAACTACTGAACAGTAATTGCTTTCTAACAGGCACTGTAATGCCACATATAACAGGATTGCCAAAAGATTTGAAAAAAATGTCAAAAAAGCTAAAGAAAGGAGAAGTTTTGTCTCAGAGGAAGGGTGACATTCTTGTAACATGTTGGAGAGATAAGCGTGTAGTTGTAATGCTCAGCACAAAAAGCAAGGGCGATACAAATGAAATGACCAGTGTGCCAAGCAAGTGGCCAAACAAACCACCAACACAGAAGCCAAATGTTATTCTTGATTACGTAAAACGCATGGGTGGCGTTGACAGAAGTGACCACTACATTTCTTCCAACCAATTTTTACGCAGAACAAAGAAGTGGTATAGGAAGTTTTTTTTCTGGTTGCTGGAGGTGGCACTAGTCAATTCATACTTGCTCTATAAATCATTTCAATTGAAGAACGCAAAGAAACCTCTGTCCCATATTGAGTTCAGGAGATGTCTGGTTAGGAGCCTCGTCGCAGAGAGAGTAGCCAGCAAACCAACCCGAAAAAGGAAAGGACGCCCAATTGAAGGACCACCAGAGAAGAGGTTACAGGGGAAGCACTTCTTGAAAAAAAGAGACAAGAAGAAATCACAGTGTGTTGTATGTGCCAAGAGAGGAGTTCGCAGTGAGACCTGCTACGTATGCAAGACATGTCCGAATGAGCCAGCGATGCACCCTGAAAACTGTTTTGAGGATTACCACACCAAAAACATCTACTAGAACAATCTTTTTTATGTCCTAAATAACTAACATTGAACCTGTATTTGACTAAACTGTACATACACCAATTAAAAAATAATATTTTACAGCATATTTAAAATCTTTTCATAAAATGTTGTAAAAAATCAAACTTTTATTTACTTTTTAAATGAATAAAAATTTTGTAATTTACCAAAAAAAGTTTTTATGGTTTATTATGCCTTTTTACTATTTCAAGAATAAGAAAAAAATTAACTTTAAGAAAATATAAATTTTATTTATTTATATTTTTTTTTTTTTTTTAGTAACGTAATCTCATAATTTACCAAATTACTAGTGACGCCTAAAGGGTTAAACTCCATTCTTTTCTAGCTATAAAGTGGTCCCTCTATAATCCGGCCCCCTGGCCAGTAGGCAAAGGCAGTCTGGGAATGCCTGTGTCATCATTCAAGTCACTGTGTGTGAGAGAGAGGGGAATAGCTGGCCCAGGAAGTAAAATTAAATAATGTTAATGTTGTCAACTAATTACTTGGGAGAATGAAAGGAAAAGAAAGCAGCATACTTGATAAACTTGGTAGACTGGGACAATGTAGATAGATACAATCACACAACAAAGCATTAAATAGTGATCTTTTTTATATGATTGTGTCTTATCTACAGTGAACCAGTATACCAAGTTTATCAGGTATGCTGCTTCCCTTTCCTTTCATTCTCCAAGTTAAGCGTCACTTTACTCAGTTGTAAGTTCAGTTTATCGCTACTCTTCATGTGTGGATATTGTTGAAAGCTTTTTAACTTGTTTTTCATGCATATGTAACAGTGTTAATACATACCTGGTCTGAATTATGTGGATTAATGAGGGACCACTGTATTATGTTGTTATTATTTATTAATAAAAAATTAATTCCATAACAGAAAACGGATGATTATTGCTTGAAATTCCATATAAATAATAGAACTCTCATTGGTATAGCGTAAAAAAAAAAAAAAAAAAAAAACACAAACAAACTCAATTGTTAGTAAATGATTTTCACTATTCAAACTCCAAATTTTTTTAATGTGCTGTAGTTCACCTAACTAAAAGGTTATATTAACTGTTGTACGTATATTAATAAAACCTTTTTATAAATTGATATTAAATTTGTGTTATTTGATTGTTTAGCAACAAGCAGGAGGTGTAGTACCAGCAGCCGGAGGAGGAGCAGGCCCCCAGCCAGGTCCTCAGCAACCGGCTGGCAACCCTTACCCCCAGGCCCAATATGGCTACCAGGCAGGAGCCTTCTATGGTGGTGCTCCTGGAGGCCCTCAACCAACCCCTCAGCCTGGAGGCCCACAATATCCACAATACCCCAACTACGCAGCCTATACGGGACAGCCTGATAACTAAGCTATATTAACATTGTAAGTATCTTCTTATATTCCCCACTTTAAAATTAGAGTTAAACTGTTTCATTAAACTCGTATTTTTGGTACTATTATTTTTACTTTAATATGTATTTAATTAAAAAGCTTCATTCTCTTTTTCAGGATGAAGTTTTGATAATTTATAACTGTGTGATACATGATAATGCTGAAACAGATATCTGAAGTTGTGTGTTATTTGCTAAATTTGTTATATTTTGTGCACTATTTATATTTTTTGTTGTTTATCCAATTGATAATGATTTTGTACATTTTGTTTCCTATGTCTAAATTAGTTGAATACTGTCGGCTTGTATTCGGTTTGACTACCATTTTAATGCAGATGCCCTGTGTTAACACGCCCTTCCTTTTAAAATGTTTCACACATTTTCTGATTGTTTTTATACTATCTAATTATTTGTTATCAAAATATATTTATAAACTATTATACCTATTTGTTTTATTATATAAATGTAGAAATAACTCAAACTGTCAAATTGTTTTATAATTTATTTGCTTATATATGTTCTAACTACAATGTAAAAAAATTCAAATTTATATATTTATGTAAATATGTATTGTACCTAAATTGGAACAGCTTTGTTCATACTGACAATCCCCTTTTACTCATAATATGTTGTGCATACTTTCACTTAGGTGTTATATTGTAAATTTGACTTAAATTTATCATAACATTCGTAGTGAAGAAAAAAATGAAATATTAGTGATATTAATATATTACGTTTGTTTTATTTGAATTTGAACAGCAACATCTATCATATAACAATTCCTCTCTTTGTGGTGAAATTATACATATTTTTTAATAACAATTTAGGTTTTCTATCAGTTTTAATTTGTTCTCCAACTGTTCTAACTGTTGGGAGAGATAAAAATAGTTCTAAAAACCAGATAAAGAGGTTATTAGAAGTCACTAAGCAAAGGTTACTGAAATAGTAGTAGTCAGATACCAGTAAACCTACCAGGGAAGATAACTTAACTATTAATTAAGGCACAAATCATAGAACCTTTGTATAAATGCCTGTATAACAAGTAATTTTTTAATCTTGTTACCATGTCATCTGTCTAATTCTATATGAAAACAAACTAAATTAAGATGTAAATCTGATATTTCGTGAAATACAACTACTTGATTGAATTTCGAGTAGTTTCGGAAGCTTCGAGCCGAGTTCGAGTAGTAAAATACTTGAAATACAAATACTCGAAATACTTGATCTACTAGTACTAATTTACTAATATATGAAAACAAAACCATTGTAATTAATCTCACACAAATTTGCTGCATATGTGTGATACTTTTTGTCAGCAATATTAGAAATGCACATTTTTAATCAGAATTAGGTGAATACTATTCAACTTTAGGTTCACTTTTAAATGCCAATTGCATCCTTGAACATGTTAATGTAAATTTACATTAGGGGTGTGCGAGTACTCGAAACTTGATCAAGTATTTAGAGTATTTGTATTTCAAGTATTTTACTACTCGAACTCGGCTCGAAGCTTCTGAAACTACTCGAAGTTCGATGTCTTTATATATATATATCCGTGGCGAACATCTATTTATTATTCTGTAAACACTTTAGATCGTCAAAAGTGTGTGTAACATTTGCACATACGATATTTTTTCCCGTCAAATTGTTTTCTTGTCAAACGGTTTTCTGGCTAGGCTAGACAATAATACAGTTAGAGTGTAAAAGGTGGTAAAGTACGATAATTTTGATTCTTAAACTCACTGAACAGTTCCCTGTTCACGTCGGTGTTGATGTAAACTGTAAAACAATCACGAATCAACCTAAGTGAGGGAGAAACATGTTGGAAGAGCTTTTCTAAACAAAATACGACGAATTTTGAGATTCAGAAAATAATTTTTATTGAACTGAAGCCTTATCACAGGACTCGATTTTTATTCATAAGTTTATAATTTAGCTGCCCACAATCTTTACTGTATCACTAGTTAGCACTTATCTGATATATCAGACTGCATCTCGTCGCCAATATTGGCTAGACCTATTATATTAGCCGATTACCTATATGATTTTCATTCGATTACACCAGGTTTTCATGAAGTTCTCATTATGAAATAATTATTTATCTGTTCATTATCGCCTCTTGTATCGCAATAGTTTCAAGTTGCACACATTTCATTACCGATCATAATTTAAAAACCAATTCATCCTAAGCGACTTTAAAATTTATTTTTAGTAAACCTGGTTAGTTATTATTATCAATTGATTGAACCTACAGTCTTTATCATCCAGATTTTTAAATTTGATTGTATAATTCACAGCTTATTTCCGGTTAGTTGTAACCTTGTTATTACTAAATTAAATACCCACAGAATACAGATCCTTTCTTCTTGGCGTGTACACAATCAATTTTTTTTGTTGAGAGGAGGTAATTCTGAAAGCAAATGACTGCATTTGATGATGACGCCTGAATTTTAGCATCAGTTTGGCTGGATGCAGCTTTTCCCAACAAGCTTCGCTACGTTTTTACGGTACACTTTGAACTGAACCACCAGGTTAACGTATCGGCCGGCTGTAAATCTGCTCGCATAGAAAATCTTATCTGTGATATGACTGAACAGATTAAATCTTTATAATCCACGTTGTTTCAATTAATAATAATACTTTCTTAGTTTCTTGCATCAAATTAGTTATGAAAAAAGGTTAAACAAAACAATGCCACATAAAAATATAGGAAGGCAGGAAGTAACAAGTTTTATTTATCAAATCTTATAGTTACAAACAATAAATCAAAATTATTGTGCTCAGTTTAGCTGTATATATTTACGAATCTGGCAAAACTTAACATAGGCTTAGGATGGTGTCTGCCTTTTACAGTTGTCTTGGGTGAATAGGAATTCCTTCTGTAAATACTTGCTCGAAAATACTCGATACTCGAAAAAAATTCCAACTACTCGACTCGACCAGGCTCGAACTCAAAAATCACTACTCACACACCCCTAATTACATTACATTTACCATTAAGAGAACAAATCAGGGGGTAGTATCATAGAGAAGGAAGAAACTAAGATTGCGTCTATTAGCACGCTGAATATGTCTCGAATAGTCAGTTCTCTAATTAACCGGTGCGGAAGGGAAAGGCAATCATTAGTCCCTCCCTCTTCTGTACCCCCAAGCCACTTTCTTCATTCCCCCTCTCTACTGTTCCACAATTATTTCAAACATCAACAGCAGACTGTTAGAGGGGTCAAGACGTATCTCCTTCTCTCAGTAACTACTTCCGTTCCCTCTTGAGCAACGCTTGCTACTATACACCAGCACAATCTGCTGGCCCAAATTCTAACTGCCATTGAGGTGTTTGGTTTGCTAAGGCTAAACGTAAGAAAACAACCTCTGTCTCTCCTTTCTCTGTGATTGCTCTAAAAGCACATTTAAAGTGAACATGTAGCTTATTCCCTTTGGGAATAAAAGTATTTTGTTTTATCGTTGTAAATTTGTTTTCAAGAAACAATATTAATCTCTTAATGTAATGTAAAAATAGATGATTATTTAGTATATCTTTAATTTTTTGTAAATATCAATTTATGTAAAAAAGGTAAAAAGTTAATTATTTCCATATTACTCTGAAACATACTATTTTTGTCTTGATAAAAATACAAAAGTATCGCAGATTTAATATTACTTAGAGTACTTAAGTTTCCAGTGATACATATTTATTATAAAAATGTGTTATCTCAGGAATATATTAAAAACTTCCAAGAGTTAATAAAGAGCAAAATAAAATCAGGCGAATAATATTCTCTTCTTTTTTTAAAAAAATTGCAGGAATAATTATTAAACTTAAAAAATTCCAAACAGAAAAAATAAAGAGTGAAGTTTTTATTTTTTTGCCATCTTCAGTGGTAATTTTTAAAATACAAACTTTTTATTTTGTAGCATGTGTGTTTAGTTAAGAGCTAGCATCAAAAAGCTGTGTTAGTCTTGTTAAGTTATGCTCCCAGGGAAGTTTACTGGTTTTCTGTCTCTGGTCTTTTATTTTATAGTTTCAACATATTGCCCTTTGCCAGTTCCAGGATTAAGTAAATTAAAATTGGGTCTATAACTTTACAGCCAGTAGTGTCTGTAACTGTTCAACCAACTTAAAGAATGTTCCTAATTAATTAAGGCCAGTGATGATTAATTAAGGCTAAGAAATCATCTACTTAAAGATGCATTCTTTTAGTTACTTTAAAGTGTACATTAATACGGTTTATATTATTATAAGCCTCTTATTTCTAATACACTTGTATTATTAGTATTTGGAGTTCATTTCCTACTACTCAAATATTCCTAGTATTGCTCAGACAACAGCAATTAACCGTAGATTTGTGGAAAAGCTCTTTTGTAGGATTGAACATGAATTTATTGGAAATTTTGCATTAAAATAATGCTCAAATTTGCAGGTGCAAATTTCCACACGTCTAATCTTAAATCGTGTATAAAATTGGTATTAAATATAAATGACTACACATAGCCTGTATTTTGGGGTTTCAGAAGGTCAATAAATGTTTGGTTCAAAGATAAAAATACTCTTGAGAGGAATTAAAAATCTTGTAAATCCTTAAATATGTTAAAAATACAATTAATTGAGGGAGCTGTAAGTAATAAACTAGACATAATGCATTGTATATTAACAAATATTTTTTCAGACTTTTCAACGATTTATGGAATGTGTATAATACATCATGGTGGTTTGTGTGTTTTGTGTGCATTCACAGGTCTTGCTGCTCGTATTTTAGCTGCTGCACCTGAGGAAAACAACTGTTCACGTTTAGCCAACTTCCATTTTTATTACCGTACTATTGTTTCGTTCATGCTAAATTCTAAACTGATTTTTTTTTTATCTATATACGTTATATAGGTTTATATTTTGTGAATATGTTGTGTTTTTATTGAACTGCATTTAGGTTATATTTGTTCTTAGGAGATTTACGTGCTTTGATAAATACAAAATTTACAATTTTAGCTCTAAAGATGGTGAGATAAAATATTAACTTCCTCTTTGTAAGATTAATAAATTAATAGGTATAAACTTTTTTAGTTTAAAATATTACAAGATGTGTTAGTTTGTAGGCCTAGATATTCAGTATGAGTGTCTCTGTAACTTGTGTTATTACAAAGTCTGTGCGGAATTCTATTATTTTGAATTTATTCTTTATACACCTCCCTGGATCCTCTACTGGAAATGTGCAGTCCGAGCCTGGATCATCGCAGTTCTACATCTCATCAGTAAATATTTTGGCAAGACATTTTATTCTTATTTCAATTTTTGTAGTATTTTACGTGTCAGAAAACTCTTGAAAAGCGTAGTGCCAGCAAACATGTGAGTCACCTTGTGTGTACTTCATCTAATAAATAACCTGTTATAGTGTGTTGGGTTAAAAACTCTTATACAATATTAAACTTTAAAAAATTGGAATTAGTTTTTGTTTTTGCAGATGTTTTCAGTAACTAATTAGCCATTAATTGTAAATGAACATCTGCTCTGTAAAGAGTGAAAGCATTACATCAGATGTCAGTATTAACCACAACTAAAACCTGTGGATATTAATGACTAATTCATAAGTCAGGACAAAACTTTTTACAATATTATTACCCCACCGTATGTTTATTTCTTTTTTCCAGATTACTTTTACCTATAGTAACAAATTTTTGTGAATATGAAGGCTTTTTATATTGGTAAAATAGATATACGTAAAATTCTATGTGAATTTGAACTTTGATTTGGATGGTTCAATAAGGTAAAGGTTTAAATTGGTTCAAAAATATGTTTAGGTTATACTAATAGTATTACCTGATGTTCTACTCAAGTCAACTAAAGTTATATAAAGGGATTCTTGACTCAGTTAATTTTTTATAATCAATGAATCAGTTTGTTGCTAAAATGAGTCTAGACAAATCTAGATTCCAGAAAACAATATTAGTTTAAACTGAATATAACTAAAAAGAAACTGCTAATTTGTAATTTAAGAACTAGCTAACAATGAAATGCCCAGGGTTTGGTTGTGGCAATTTTTCTTGTCTGATGCTTATGGCAAATATATTTTCCCTAACAATAATTTAAAACATGAGTGTGGACAATTTTGGTTTATTTGAAAATTTAGTGCAATTTTATTTTATCAATGAAGACTAAGATATTTATTATATCTCTTTAAATTTCCATTTGGAGTTTTAATATTTAATTTAATATTTAACACTAAGCTGATTTATTATTGTTAGTTCAATAAATGTTTTAACATGTTTCCTTCTACTCAGAATATGCCCTTATTGGTATTTGTGTTTTATTGTTCCTTTCCTAAGTATCACTTGTGTTTGGTGAATTTGTCACTAAAATTCATATTTTTATGTAAAATTATTGACATATAAGATTTTATCCTGATTTGATATTACATCTTTATCCAAAACTATGATTTGTTTTATATATGTTTATTTTCAGATTTTTTGGGCGTGTTTAGGTGAGACCATCTGTTAATCACTTGATCATTTATATTTTGTATTTTTCCATTTTTTATAAATGATTGACCTCTAAAAGTGTTGTTTAGTCAGGATTAACGATGGTTGTATGCAATTTATCTTGCTTGTTGATTTAGCAGTTTTCATCGTTGTGTAAAAATATCTGAACGAATATTTTTGAGTATAACATGTTAATGACAGTTGATCAAAATTTTGTTGGGTTGAAATTGCATTTTTTAATTTATGATAATTAACGTGTATTTTATCTAAACAAATTTCAGCTAATGTAGACTTAATGAACTCGTCTGTTCTTCAGAGTGGTCGAGATAATTATGTAATGCTGATTTAAGTATTATTTGTTGCTATGTGGATAATATTTTATAAATTATATTTTAATTTGAACTTTTGAGGTGCTATGTTTGATTTTGTCATTTCTATGTCTCATTGTTGTATCTTATCTATTTGAAGGTCTGACAATGTATTGCTGGTTTTAGTTCCTGGTATAAAATGCTAGGTAGCAATATTGTTGAAACTGGTACATGTGAGAACTATTGCCACAACAATGAATCTGTAGTCCAAGTGGTATTTCATTTTAATGAGTGTTTGCAGTTACAATAGGTCAATAGTCACAATTTGTTTTAATAGTCCTAACTTTGTGTGAATGGTTATTCTTCAAGCTTTCAACAGATTTCCACCGAGTGATTCATTATGGTTAGTTATTTATTGTTCATGTTAGTTTTTTGTCATGCCTTGGGCACTTTGAACATAACACGATTCTATCCGTACGGGGAAAACCCTGATGATTTTATATCGTGGCTGGTTATTTTCACACTACACGATTTTGCCCTTACGGGAAAATTCGGACAATGGGACAATTTGAAAACTCAGTTCTTGTGGAGGTGGGGTCTTGATCATGGATTGTGAACAAGTCATTGTGTTATGGGTGATTTATCGTCGGCGGAAAAGAAGAAAAAGACTCAATCGAGTCTGGATTCAACCAATTAATCAGAGATATGACTTGGGTTAAGTTGGGACTTTCTTTATATTACTTGAAGACCTAAGAAACTACCTAAGTTTTTTAACTACTTTTGTATGGTATATCAGTTACCTCTTTAGATGAATCGCACTGCAAATTAAGTATAGTATATTCTTGATGACAAAACACCCAATTCAGAAATGTATAAAACTTATTGAAATGACTATGACTTTGAGTAAGTTTTAAAATTTAGTTTTGTTATTACATTTCTTAGACTAAATATATCACTGAAGGAAATGTTTAAAATTATATAATGCCAATGAAGTGAAAACGCCGACAAAACCCAATCTGAATCAAACTGAATGTATCTGGAAGGGGCAGCTAACCGACAACTAAAATCGTCTAGTATGAAAGCGTGTGTGTTGAATTGAAGTCACGTAGGCAACTGAACCGGGAGGACGACACTGTAGCCGTATGACTTATGTGGCACCAAACGGCTGCAAAGCGGATAAAAATCATACCTACGTTATGACCATACAATGTGCATTTGAACATTGAAAACTTGTCCGGGATTTTCTTGTACAGGCAGAATCGTGTGATGTGCAAAGAGCCTTGGTTTTATATTAAGCCCTTGTAGCAATATAAAGTGAAAAAACAAACATGACCAGCGTTATGACTAACCACAGTTTAAACACACAACATACATTTAGAGGTGTGGATAATCAATGTTCAGGCTGAGCCTGACTTGAAGAGATTTTGGCTCAAGCCAAGTAGAACAATTTCTTCAACTAAAAATAAAATTGATGTTGAATAGCTTAATATTGCTGTGGATGGAAATTTCTTAGCCATTTCCTAAAGCTATTCACACCAGGAATGATGAAAGACATATTACCAAAGCACTATTGAAAACAAAATGTTATACTAAGAACCTCACGTAGTGGTAGTGAAACACTCAGATGATTTATTTAATTTTATTTATTCTTAAAACGCTGATCGTCAAGATATGTACGAATATGGATTTGGAATGAGTTTACATTAGAATTTTTTTTTTCTATGTGCGTGCCTGCTCAAATGGAAAGCAGTACGTAGAGGTGGATTTCGAGATTTTAAGCGACCGTTCTGACGTGGGACATCCTGTATAATGGGTAGGTGCGGGGCATTCCTGATCTTGTTGAATTCTTTCAGTAGTTCCTCCTGACGTCTTATCTCTGGAGGAGCTATATTGCACAACACTGGGAGCTAAGGAAGTGGAGTTGACAAGAGAGTGCCACTAATAGTTCTCATGACCTTATTAAGTTGGACCCTATCAAATCTGTAGAGTGGTATTGACCCGCCCGTCCACCCTTACACATACAGTGGAGTTGACTCACCCGCCCACCCTTACACGAAGAGTGGTGTTGACCCGCCCGTCCACCCTTACACATACAGTGGTGTTGACGCACCCACCTACCCTTGCACGTACAGTGGTGTAGACCCACCCATTCACGTAAAGTGGTATTGACCCACCCGCCCACCCTTACACGTACAGAGGTGTTGATAAACAAATGTAGTCATTGTTACAAACTATTTCTTAAAATGTTATCAATTAATAGCCCAATGACAAATGAACAGCCATTGTGATGTTACTGCAGGTCGTTATCTCTTTAGTTGACGATTTTGTTATTGCAAGTACATCACCATCTGTTATGTTGTGCGCTCTTTACAGTTTATTGTGTGTCTTAATAAAAAACATAACACAAAAATTACATTAACCTGATACAAATGAATAGCTTTAAATTGGATTGGAGTTGATACTGTTATTTGTAACTTTACATTGTTATTTTTAGTTTTTTTATTGGTACTCCCTGGTTACTTATTGACGGGGCAAGAATGTTTATTAGGTTTCTGCATTAATTTCCTCGAAAAATTATTATTAGCCTTGATTTTTATTTTGTTTTAATATATGATTCATATGTGAGAGTTAATATTTCAATTGCAATATTATATTTTGAAACAAATTTTAACCCTTATCACGCGGCATACGGATATATCAGTACAATGAAAATAGCTCTAAACGCGGCATACGGACATATCCGTATTGATGTATTTTTTAGGTTACTTTTATTTAATAGTACACTACATAACCGGAAATGGGTACAAAAGCCTTTAAATGCTTATTTATAGCCAACCGGATGCAAGCTGGTTTAATTTCACACAACAGGAAGTTAGAAACAGCTGTTATGCTATTTTCGTTGCCGTGACGACTGACGCATAGCGCGGAATGCGGATATAACCGGATCTCGCTAGACAGTTCGCCCGCCAGTGCCAGTGTCGCCAGTCACAGCCAAGAGTCTGTCTACTTGACATCACTAAGCTTTTGTTTACATCGTTGTAGTTATTCTTTGGTTGGTTTGTTTCATTTTATTGTGTTCATTTATTGCCGGGAAACGATTTATTTTTGCAAGACCTGCACGGAACATCCCACACTTCACCCTGACGGATGTTTTGAAGTGTATCATACTGTCCAAAACTACTAACTAATCCCATTACTGTATTATAGTTTATTTGATAACATATAATGAGATTGTTTTTCATTTTATTTTATATTGTTTAAACTTAGACTAAAGTTATTGTACTAACTGAATATATAGCAGCGTATTCCATAAAATTGTTTTAATCATTATGTCATATTACAAAATGTAAAATCAAATAAATTTTTATGAAATGGCTATTTTTTATTACTTAAAGGTCCATTAAGTGGAAAATAAATTAAACTTTTGAAAAAAATAAAATTAAAAAAATAAAGTTAAATGCACGCTATTGAGACCTAGGCCAAATTTTATTCAGCGCTTTAAGGGTTAATAACAGTTTCGAGGCATGTTTTGTTGAAACATAAATGTGGATTGAAAGTATGAAAAGGTAATAATAGCCTGACCTGTGGTAAGCGGTCTTCAAATAACTGATTGGTAACTTAATTTTGAAATTAACCAATGGTGTTATATAACACTTTTGTATATGCATCAAAAAGAAGTTAAAAAGCTTGCAACAATTGAAAACATCAATCCTTTAAAACTTTGCAAAAAAGAATAAATAGTTGAAATAAACTAGAAGCATAATCATATTCATAATGTGATATGAATTGTAAACAGAATGCAATGTTGCCATCAGGTGTTTTTATTGGGCAGGAATTGATAAGAAAGGGTCAGGTAAACAAGGGTGGGGCTCAGGCTGTAAGAACAATCTTTCTCTTTACTGCCTTTGGAATTCTAATCGACTTTGGACAGATATTTTCTGATTAAGTTATTTTGTTTTGTTATCAGATATTTTCTGAAGAAGTTATTTTTTGTTTTGTTTATCTTATGGTCTGACAAAGTTATTTTGTTTATTTTTGGTCAGAAATAGTCTTTTCGTTGTTCTGTTTATCAGTACTTTTCACTCTTTAAACATTCCTGATATGAAAGATCTCCCGCTTTTGTTTTCTGGTTCTTTTATCAATAACATAGAACTGGCCTAGGAGGGGGATTATAGAGGGACTACTCTATTACTGTTTCTGAATTACTTGTTTGGTTAATAATACCATAGTATGAGGAACATATTTTAAGTAAGTGCTAATGTTCCATATTGTAGTTTGTGAGTGTACTGAAAAAAGTGTGAGCACTGTGTTGCAGCATCCTTTGCGAGCAATTCACAGTTGCAGCTTTCTAGCACGAACCACCAAACTATAAATGGTCTATTATTTTTCATCTGCCTTATGTGCAAAGCAGTGATTGATAGCTTTGAGTGCAAGTTAACTATACGCATTTATTGACAGCTCTGTGGAGTTAAGATGAAAATGCAAGAATGGAGGAATGTGTGATATTTTGTAATGAAGTTTAAAAGAGGCAATAAGTTAAAGAAGAATCATGTCACCAACTATGCTCACAGTAGATTTGGTAATGGCAGTTAAAACAAAAATGAGGGCAGAAAGTTTATGATCGCCACTCTATCCTTGGAGTCCTCTCACATTTCAAGGTACTGAACAGCTTTGTTCCGGAAACCTAAACTTAAGGGAAATGTGTTCCCAATAGGCTCTCAAACTCCTTATAGAAGACAAACCAAAAGAGATGCGACCGGTCATTGACATTTGTGACTCAATGAAGATAACGATAAATTGGTGAGTCAAAAGGTCGTAACATGGACATCCCTGAATAAAATAGATTGGTTCAAGGGAATAAACAATAAAATTGTATGTCTTTTACTAACATCAGGTAAAATGTGAAAATTTTCAGCTGAATAAGAATGTAATATGCAGCTTAAAATAGTGTGGATTAAAATGTGAAAAGATTGAAGTTGTTGAAATATCAAAATATTTTGAGATTGGAAAAAAGGAGAAGTATATTTATGACTCCTTTAATTGAAAATAAAAGGTGTCATTTTGAGCTCGCAAGAGTCTTAGCAGACAGTTATGTTAGGAACATAATTGATCCAAGCTAGTTGAATGCAAGTCCCAAGTTAATTTCTTAGCAATCAAGATTGGTCTCATTGAGTTTCAGTCTAAAGTAGTTGGTTGTAATCAATCTCGCTAACCACAAGAATTTAAAAGAAATCAGTAAATTATTAAAAATGGCTCTATCTCCATTTTAACACGTTGTATGCTGTATGCCCTAGTTTTATGCAAGGGGCGTGGCTACGACCATGTAGGACTCCTTGCATACAAGTGACCCATAGATGAGGGATCCACCTGTGTGCCGAAGCCACGCCCTTTGCATTAGTGTCCTGCATTCAACATGTTAAAAATGCATTTTACATTTCTTATTATTTTTAATGTTCAGTACATTTTAATGTTTGTTTATTACATTTTCTAGCTTTTGCCACTTCATTGTAATATGTACTGATTGTTCGTCTTGGCATAAAAGTTTTGAAAATGGACAGTTCAGTTGTACAATAAGTTGTTGAGGTGAATATAGTGGATTAGTGGAGTCTACTCAACAATGATCTCTCTCATTGAGAAAATAAAACAATAAAAATAGCAACATAGCAAAGGATTTGTAAGTGAATATGTCGATTCAGTTTGTTTACTGTCATAATAAAGTAATGAAATTGTAGGTTAAAAGGAAAACCGCAACTTGGATGAAAAACTTGAATAAGGATTTTGATTTAAATTCAAAATAGCCATGGCAATCAATTTAGAAGGTCAAAACAAGCAAACAAATTAAAAAGAATCAACCTAAGAGGATGTCTATAAATTATATAACGCTTTTAGGGTAGTTTCGGTAGCGTTATACACCATTATGGGGGAGGGTGGGAGTTTCTTTGCAGGGTTACGTAAGTATTAAACCTAAACCATTTGAATTCATTATCAAAATTTGATAGTTTTGCCCAACACAACAAGATTTTAAAGTTAGTATTATATTCTCCTCCCATTAGAAATCAAGTGAAAGAAAATCAAAACAATGACTATCAATAATCATTATATGCTTAAAATGGATGACAAATATTGGAGGGGGAGTTAGTGACAACATTATGTGATTTTTGAGGGGGTTAGATATTACCTTACAAAGGGGGATCTGAAAAGCTTGATTTTAGCGTTAAGTGATTTAGGGAGGGCACCTAAACAGTTTTTTTTTTTTTTTAAATTTGCCTTACTTAATAATTCCTTTTGTGTAAATGTTTATCATGTAGTTAAAAATAAATTGGGAAACAATGGCCATAATAAAATTAATAATGCAGTTGATGAACAGAGTTATTTAAAGTTCAAAATCATTAAAGCTGTGACAGACTGTATAAATAAATAAAAAGTTGAACTAATGCATAAAGAGAAGCAGCAAGCAGATGGTAACGTAGCCAGTGGGTCATGCAGTTATATCATTGCACTTTGCTAGCCGGACCATGAAAATCACCAGATGCATCAACCTTGTATTATTCTAATCTTGGTTTGAGGTGTTAGAAAATCATTGATTTGTTTCAACTGTGGTCAAAATTTAATATAGCAATCCTTTACTCCCACTTCTCCCTATAATTAATTGAGTATACTCTATTGGAGATATTTCTCCTGCTGTTTTTATGTTTCTTTATCCAGCATGGCCACAATTCAATAAATTTCCATAACATTACTTTGTCTAACAATAAATTGTTTTAGTATATCTCCTACAGCTATCATTTAGTCATCTCCTGTGATAACAAATAAATCAAAATCTTTCACTTCCACTATTAATTCATGTGAATGATTGGGCTGAAAGATCACTGATATAAAAGTTCATGTGAATTATTCCAGGCTCTGTAGTGAGTATGGCTACTAATAATAGTAACAGTCGATGATGGATACAAAATATTTGATCATCATCAAATGGTTACTGAAAACCCACCTAAAAACTCATTTGAAAGTAAAGTCGAAGAGCTCAGCAACGATAAACATCAGGTTTCCCACTACGATTCAACAGATATGTTTAAAAGTAATGTACAAGAAATTTACATAGTACTTCACATTGAACAAGTGTCTTAAACAAGGGACTTAGATCACCATAAGTCCCTTTCATCAGTATATGGACCCCTTTATTCAGTGCGTTGTGCGACATGCATTGTGTAGACGTCGTCCAACATGTGAAAAAATATCATGTACTTTTAAGCATCAAGAGATGTCAGAAGCACATTTTTTTTATTGGCTCTAAGGATTTTTTTTTTTTTTTTTTATGTTTCCGACCACGAGCAATGGATTGGCACCAGTCTCAACCCTAGGACAATTCTGACAATTTCTGGCCCAGAGGCTCCTAGACATCCCATGCTATCAACTTCTAGCAGAAAAAATATCGATCATAGCTGATGTGATTCAGGACAACAAACAACAGCTGATCTTAATTTTTTTTCCGGTTTTTATTATTTTTGTGCGGGTTTTCCTTCAATTTTGTATGGGTTTAACTTGTCAAACACTTAATTGTGAAGTGTTTCAAAGAGTGTTCTTTTCGTGTGAGTTGCTATAGTTACTTAGCAGTGTAAGGTATGTGGGATGAACCTCCCTCGTAGGGAGTGGACACACTTGAATCGGTTCTGAACTACTGGCCTTGGCAGATTCAATTACTGGAAGTATAAATGGGGATTGGTCATGTGATTGCGGGAAATCTGTCCAAACAATGGATCACTTAGTTACAGAGTGGCCCTTGCACTCATTTACGGAGGAATTGGTCAGCATACATAGAATCAGTGAGGCAGGCCTTAGATGAATCGATGGATTGGACTTAGCTTTGTGACAGGAGATCACTTTACATTTTATAATCAATGAATAATCATAACTTGGATATTTATACAAATATACATCACAGCTTTGTAATTAACAAATGGTAACTGACAACAAACCGCAAGATATATATATATATATATATAGTATAAGGTTATTTATTTTTAATTTGCAGAATAAGGTTAACCCTTATAAAATAAGCGTTGTTTGCCCGAACTATATATTAAATGTTTGAAAACCTAAAAATGAAATGCACAAGACCTCAGAAATGAAATTTTATTAATAATCTACAAGGTAAAAGTTGTAGCAAAAAAAATCTTCAGGATCCTATGGATGCTACCTCTTTAGTTTGCAAAATTCAACTCAACCAACCTGTATTTCTGAGCATCGCAGAATCTCGGCCAAGCTGCGCATTGAAGTCTAGAGGAAGATAAATAATTTCAGATATTATGACCCAGCTAAATGATGAAGAAACGGTATAACTTGCCATTTAGTATATTCTGGTAACAAACTTGATTTATAGCACTAGAATCTACATTTTCCGGTATCAACCGCGCCAAGGTACTATCTACTGTCTCAGTCTCAGGGAAACCACTGCCTGAAGACCCCCACATACATGAACAGTGGTACTGACCCACCCGCCCATACATGAACAGTGGTATTGACCCACCCATACATGAACAGTGGTATTGACCCACCCACCCATACATGAACAGTGGTATTGACCCACCCACCCATACATGAAAAGTGGTACTGACCCACCCGCCCATACATGAACAGTGGTATTCACCCACCTATACATGAACAGTGGTATTGACCCACCCATACATGAACAGTGGTATTGACCCACCCACCCATACATGAACAGTGGTATTGACCCACCCATACATGAACAGTGGTATTGACCCACCCACCTATACATGAACTGTGGTACTGACTCACACACCTAAACACGTACAATGAAACTAACCCACCCACCCACCCATACTTGTACAACGGTACTAACCCACCCATACACGTACAATGGTATTGACCCTATCACCCACCCATACACGTACAGTGGTATTGACCCATCCGCCCACCCATTCACGTACACCTGTATTGACCCACCCACCCACTCATACACGTACAATGATATTGACCCACCCATACCCGTACAGTGATATTAACCCGCCCGCCCGCCCATACACGTACAGTGGTATTGACCTACCACCCATACACGGACAGTGGTATTAACCCACTTGCCCACCCATACACGTACAGTTATATTGACCCGCCCACCCACCCATACATGTGCAGTGGTATTGGCCCACCTCTACACGTAGAGTGGTATTGACCCACCCACCCACCTCTACACATATAGTGGAATTGACCCACCCACCCCTACATATACAGTGGTATTGACCAACCCACCCACCCTTACATGTACAGTGGTGATGACCAACCCGGCCACCTCTACACATACAGTGGTGTTGTAGAGTGTAGAGCCTCTCCCTGAGTCGAATGGGAAGAAAAGATGAAAGTAACTCTTGATGGAACGAGTCCACTGAGGCATCACTGGCCAAGACAGAACTTAGCAACTCCCCAACGGGATCTCTGCAATATGGACAAAATTAGACGAAGCAAGTCTCCAGCCTGTATGCCGGGCATCTCACCAAGTCTGGGAAAGACTTCTAGAAACTTATTTCCTCGGGATCCATCCCATCGATCGCAGGGAGACTGGATCATGGGCGTAAGTGGGTTAGGCAGCTTGTGGTAGCTGCCTAACCCACTTAAAAACCCATAAAAATGTATAGAGCTTTTAATACAGGAAACATTTTTGGATTTTTTTAATACAAAAAAGCACCAGCTTAAAAATTATGGTTACAATGAATATTTAATATCATCTTGTACAAAGTCGCCGCTGTGTGCTTGTTCTCTCAAATAAAAAAAAGTACTTTTTGCATAGGATTATATCTTAAGATAAGCTGACGGGACACGCTTTGCTTGCCAACCCCCTTGTTACTCTAGTGAGGGAAGCTCTGCCTGCAGCCTTGCTTGGGAACTCTGTCTTTAGTCCCTTTGTGCAGTTTGGCATTCGTTCTCGCCAGAACACTTTGCTATAGGTCCTATTGTGGATCTTGGCTTATGGCTTTACTGGGACTCTTGGACTATATTATAATGAATTTTTGTTTTTGGAGAAGTGGAGCCGATAAACATACTCGGTCTTTTCTAAAATCTGATGGTATATTAGGAATGAATTAACCTGATACTCTGCTTGGGTGTGCTTCAAAAGTATTCATTTTGTTTATTTTAACGGCTGATGATTAATTAAGTAAACAATGTAACTCCATAAGAATAACATTGAAACTTTAAGGTCAGTGGGGTGCAGCCCTAGAGTTGGATGTGAATAAAACCATACCAGAAACCTTCCTGAGAGTGAACTCCTTCCCAAAGTTTCATGGCGATCTGATGAGTGGTTTATTAATGCATGAAGGACAAACACCCCTTTTATAAATAGGTAAAAAATGTGTCAACATTTCTGTTAGCCTTGTAGGAATTAATGGGTTGGTGGACTTTTGAATTAATTAGTTTTGTTGCAATTAAAAAAAAAAAAAAAAAATTCAAACATCCTTACGTAGTCAGACACCAACTCAGAGTGCTGAAAAAAATTCTGGCCGAAAAATGTACATGGTTCTGTTGATTCCTGCTAACGGAATGTTAAATCCTAATAGTGTTATGTGAGCTGTGGATTGATCCATCCCTCTTTATTTTGACAGAAAGAAATGTATAACTGTATACAGCCTGAAAATTAACGCAACTTTGTAAATTGCAAACACTTTCAAATTGTGTTCTAGCTCCTTAGCCTTGTCCAGAACCTAAATATTTTGTATATAGCAAACGTCTACAGATTTTTACGTCTATCTCAGCAAATGATGAATGTTGATTTATAACGCACCTAGACTATATCCATTTGCTTAAGGCGTTAGTGTGACATAAACGTGTTATAAACGAAAGAATAAAAAGTGTGAAAACCCAAATGTATTCTGTTGTTATCAGCTTATGTATTATTCTTATTCAAACAAATTTGTCATTTCACAAAATGCTAATAACCGTAGTAAGTAAGATATGTTGAGATTCTTTTTATCACGTGTGTTATTGTTGCAAGTGCTTTTCTTAAAAGGGTTCCATAAAATAGGTATTACTTGTTTGTTTGATTTGCATCCTATTAAGATGATAATGACAAGTTTAGCGAGTTTAGTTTTTTACTCAAACTTGTTATGTTATAGAAAGCAATTATTTTATGTATTTCAAAAAATCATTTGTTGTGTACGTTATAGCTTATTGATTAAGCAGATTTGATATGATTTCGTTATTTATTCATATCTTGTTGCAACTGATGATGTTATATAAACATTGTGGTTTTTTATTGTATTTATTGTTTATATTGGTGCTATCGGAACAAAATAAATTATATTGGCTCTAAATATGAATTATGTATTTCATGCAAACTCGTCTATATCTAAAAAATATTTCAAAACGATTCTTAATAATCACAGAAATTGACAAGATGGCGCAGCCCCAGGAAGAGATCCTGTCATGAGAGATATGCTCAGGTTTGTATATTTTCGGTAAGTTCTAGAAGTTAAGATTATTTGACCAATCGGTCTTTATATTACAATTACTTTATTAAAAAAGACTCTAATATCTAAACAAAAGGATAATATAACTTATAGTATCACTGTTATGAAAATGCTACAATACACTACTTCCAGGAACTGTATTTTTAGTATATTTGAGTCTCAAATAATTATTATGTCAACAATTATCGTCGAACGTCCATCATGAGTTGCCACCATTCCATCCAGTAACCTTGAAATATTACTAATAATCATGACTTGCCTGCATGAAGTGTGTGTTTTGTATATAACCTGACATCTGACAAGCAGTGGTTGTTATTTTATTATTATGTGAAATTTGCTGTCAACATCTTAGTTGATTTTAAGTAATACAACTGGTGGTTTGTAATATCAAAAAAAGTAAGTAGTTTATTTCATGCACTTCTCAAAACAACAAATGGATCTTCTTTTTGTTACAAATGGATTTAGTAGTACTAAATCTAAAGTGGAAAATTCTCACAGAATCATCAATTAAATTAACAAAAAATGATTTTGCCCTTTAACTTTCAGTATCAATACCTCGTATTATTTCAGTACTACCTTTTTTGTTAAGTAAGAATGAATTTATTATTATCTAATTTATTATATAATAATGTGCCAGTATCTATGTTATGATACTACTTGTATTTATACATAATTTAGATAATATAGGGAAAAAATCAAAGAATTGCAAGAACCGTGTAGTTTTACATTTTTGTAATCAATGAATATGGCAAGAACTTGACAACTAATTTTCAAGTACAGAACTGCAATGATAAACTGAATTGAGGCATGAGTTCTAGTTGCTTGACTTTGGTCATTTTAAAGTTCTTTAGCAGAAAAACTATTATGGAGAGTAAATTAACTTGGAAGAACAGCAGTTAACAAAAAAGACATTAAAAGGAGTGGAATTTGAAAAAAGTGTTTTTCAATTCAATTTTTACTTTACTTTCAATGTTTGCTCTAAATTTAATAAAATTTGTAAATGAACAACCAGGATACCTTTTTGGTGACACCCTTTTTTATCTACATTTATATATATTGTAACATTTTTATGCAATATTTAAAGTTTTTTTTTTTTTTTTTTTTTTTTTTTTTTGTAAATTAAGGAATATTCAATTTGTGTTGCTTGATGATGCCAGCTTTGCTGGCAAAAGGCCTTGTAAAAAGAATTTTTTATTGGTGATTTTGTAAAACTGTATTAACAACGGAATACCAATATCAACTCCATCTGAAATTCACAAAGGAATATTCAACCCATTTTAGGAATTTAAAATGACAGCATTTTTTTCAAAACTACATACGTTACAATACTAAACTAAATAACTAGTGTAAACCGCACCTAAATAGTCCGATGATAGCTGTGGCATGTGAAGCCTCACTTCTCGCCCAGCAATGTTTTCAAATATTAATTCCTTGAAAATACTGATGATTTGTCTAAACATATGTTGCAGTAAACAAACACTACATTTGTTATTAGAAACTATGGTACCTTTAAAAGAAGATGATAGGTATCACGCAAATCTCCCATGACGTTAAAAATAAACACAAAAATACTGTTTTAATTCCTATAATTATAATTCCAGCTGATAAGTGGTAAATAACTTTCTTACTATTCAGCTGAATGCTTCTATGTAATTGATGTATTTAGAATAAACAAACAAGCTGATTTTGCCCATATGACATCACAGTCTTCTGCGCAGCCTCATCGTGATACTTGACGTATTTTCTAAATATGTAGTAAATAGTTACCGTGTTCATGTTATAAAACAAATGTACATGTTTTGGTTATATATATATTTAGTTATATAATTACGGTTAAAAACAGCTATTTCACTTGACATATATTATTTAACAGTACTTTCTACAGAATATAAAATATTTGTATTATTATAATGCTATAAAACATTACAAGATTAACACATACCATAGTTAATTTTACCACTATGTTCTAGAGGTTTTAATGTTTTCATACATTTGTTTTGTAAACAAAATGTCAATTAAATTTGGAACCATTTGGCAACACTGCCTAAAATGTTTACATTAAGTACAACAACTAAACTAAACAAGGCAAAATAGAAGTTGATTTCGCTGTCCATTTTAGTAATAATTCTCCAAACATAATTTCAATTGCTAACCGGCTATTTGTGCACATAATTATGCAATCTTTAGTGCACTGGATGGTTATGATTATTAATATCAAGGTTGCAGGATGAAATTGTGACTGGCTGATTTTAATGTTTATTGTTGGCATACCATAATCTACTTGTGATTAAGAGTGATCAAAAGTATTTTTACAGTTATTTTTGTAGTCTTGTTATTTTGTAAATTAGTTAAATCACTACCGAAGAGATTTTCACACTCAGATCATTATGCCAATTTTTGACAATTATGAAATTTGACTGCTCCTACCAGGTATAATAAAAGTAGGTAATAAGCTGTTTTGCCTCTTAACAAGCCAAATCATAGCAATGTTTGACAATTGTGAAATTTGACCACTCATTTCAGGTATAATAAAAATCAGACGATAAGAACCTGAAGTTTCTTTTGTAGATGACAAGAGGGAAAAACTGTAGCCTGCTCTTGTCTTCAATGTTCAAAAAGCTCCTAATTTATAAAGTCTTGCTTTTAAAATCAGTTACTGAATTTAAAAAGGTGAAAGGTCACTAGGTTTGAAAGAAGTTTCATAGTACAGTAGAAATCCTATTTTCCGTCAGGGGTCCGGACCGCGGCTGTGACGGATTGGAGAATAGACGGATCATAGAGAATTCACCCAACACACTTATATCGCTGGAAACTTAATATCATTGCTTATGCACGTTAAATTTAAATGCTGTATAGTACATATTGATTAACAAAATTAAAATGAAAAGGTTAGAAAAAAAAAAAACATGTTTCAGAATGTATATACTGCAGGTCACAACTACCCTTTTATTACAGTAGGCCTAGTTTTAATGTAAAACATAAGCTTGTACATTGTGTAATAAGCAGAAAAATTAACTATCAACATTATTAAAATTAAAATGCAGTACAGAGTAACATATTAAAGCCTAGTTCTCACATGTTTTTTACAACACAGGCCCGATGTCGGTACACGGGTAGTGTGTTGCCACGACTCGCCTGTGTATCATCAGACAGGACCGTTCCAATGGCCTGTGACTTGTGTAGGCATCACGGCTTAAAACTTCATCTTCAACATGTAGTGCCACCTCTTTCCCTATGTTGTACGAGACCCGTTCAGGCAGCGCCGGACGGCCTGTCTGTACGTCAGGCGTACACAGGCGAGATGTTGCAACGACCTGTTATCTGTTAGACGGCAGATGAGGCCTTACGGATGGCAGGCCGTTGAAACTAGGCTCATGTGGGCTAGACGGCTGGAGGGGGAATTATCGTCTTCTAGACAGATGAGTCATACGGCAACTGTCATATCGTGGCGCGATGAACCCAGACACTGACGGATAACAGAACCTTGCGGAAAATGGGGTGACAGACAATAGGGTTTTCACTGTACTCTGATTATATTATATGTGTATTTAGAGAGAATTTAACTTCAATTAACAAAGATATTGTTATTAAATCAGTTCTGCATTTAAACATTCTTCTTGTAAATTAGTTTACAAAATATTTTACTTCATTTCATACTTTCAGAAATATTGTTTCACAATAAACTTCATTGTATTTATACAGTGGCAACAGTATAACTAGCTTATAATGGCTATATTACAAAATTTATTGTTGCTAAGATAGCTTCAGTACTACAGCTGCACAGTAACGAATGGCTAAAAGAAAGTTTGTCTTCAGAAACCTGTTTAGAATGGTTGTAAGGTAAATATACTTGTCCTGAAGTAAGATTTTAAGCAATATTTCTTCATTTTTATAATTAGAAACGTCTCAATAATGTCTGAGCAGCAATAATAATATTTGAAATAGGCATATAAACGATTCAAAGATGTCTTCTTTGTGTGTAGGAGCAATTTTGTAAGGGTGCGGGTTCAGGTAGTTTCATTAGAAGCCTGTTCACATTGTTGAAAGGGTGCTATATAGGTCTTTGAGGAGCTCTACATCTTTGTCATCTTTAACAGGAGTAATGCTGTTGGGGCCCTTCCCTCGCAATGGACATTAGCAGTTGAGGATTGTCTTCTGCCATCCACATTTACTAACATAATCCATCCTTTGTATAGAATATACAGCCTGGTGATGTTGGATCTTTAGTTGTTACACATAATTACAATGTAACATGGCCTTGAGGAGGGAGCTTATGGCCAAGCCACTTTGCACTTGTGTATGTATACAGGAAATATTGTTTTGTGTACCTCTCTACTTGCTGAATATTCTGGCTGAATGTTCCCTCACTGTCTTTTGAAATTCTTGGAAGCAATAGTAGTCAATGGAGATCAGCATTCATAATGCGTCATACTATTTCAGTTTGTTCCCAGGTATATTCTGCCTAATCTTGTATGTTGAGGATAAACTATAAAACCTTCTGCAGCAGCTTCTGGTAAATCTTAGAGAAGCCAACTTTACTTTTCCTGAAGGCGGGAGATGTGTCACAGCCCGAGAAAGTTGTTCATTTACAACCTATCAGTAGCACTGCAAGGTGAATAACACAACTTACAATATTATGGAGACATTTATAGCTGTGATATTTGTATCATAAAAAAATTAAAAAGTTAAGAACTTGCAGTATTTTGGAATGTTGTAAATAATCAGAATTTTTTATGGAGCATGAGATCGAAATACTGTAGAAATGTTGTTACTATTTAAAATACTACTAGATTATTCTATACTATGGAAAATAAAGAGTTTTTGATGGTTAACCCTCTATACATCAGTACTTATGGTATATTATAACTTCTAACCATTCAAACAAGTTTCTGAGGTCAAACTTTGCCTCTCCTCATACATTACCTTTTTTTAATTTACTGGGCTGGATTATTTTATGTTATGTAAAGTGATTTTGAATCTTGGGAATATCTACAAATTATTTTTCCTTGTTCAATGTTTCCTTGTTCCTTTCTTTATTCATATCATGTATTGAAATATAAAGAAAGTTCTCAGTTTGTTGTTTAATTGAACCATTTGCTTGTGATCTTACAGTCCTTTATATCTTCTTTTACATTTATTAAATATACTTCATAATTACTAAACATCTTTTAGTGGTTACAAAGGGAAGATTGTTTAAAACACTGTGGCTAAGATAAGTTGAATAATATCTAACGATACTTAACAAATTTTAGCACATTTAAGCTGTTTATTTATTTATTTTTTTTTTTTTATTATTAAATTTAATTAACTTTATTAGTGAAGTATTTTCAACTGCAGATTCCTGTTTTTAATTATAAGTTCAGAGACCTGCTCTTGAATTAAGTTTTTTTGTTTCACTTGTAATGCAATAATATCAGTAGTTACATTGTTATGGTCACTTGTACTGTACAGAGGTGTGCTTTGTAAGTAAAGACTATTTCATTCTACCAAAGCTGCATGTACTGTAGGCAACTATTTTAGGAAATGAACAATAGTTTTCATACTTTATTAGCCTTATGGCGATGTCATTATGTTCGTCAGTTATGCGCTAAGTATTTACTGTGGTCAGTTGCTATAAAACAAGCAATGATTTCTGCTCTCTATCAGATTTTTAAATGCATGGAATGTTACAAAATCAAATCCATCATCAATTTATTGATGAATATTTATGTTAGAGTTGCAAAGAGTGATAGAAGTAAAAAGGTTTTAAATATGGTTAGAAAGTTGAATTGTGTGCACATAGTAGGCAATCTCCTGTTTTGGATAAGGGCTTATTGAAGAGAGAGAATGAGGAGATTAAAAGGAAAATATGATTGACAATACCTTTCTTTTTAATAAAATGTTACTATTGTCTTTTATGAGGCTGTAATTAGCTGCTATGGAAAGTTATTACAGCAAAAAATTATTATACATTAAAGTAACTTTACACAATATGGCATATCTATATTAGTAAAATGTCAAGACATTTTTAAGAACAGATCTTCATAAGACAAATTCACCCTTGATTGTATATGACAATTTCCTTTTGATATAAAATCAGTAGTTTTACCATATTAATTAAGAATCTAAAAAACCATCATAGTGTGTTTAAACTATTTTATTATGAAAAAAAAAATTAGGGCTATGACTGTCTTCACTGACTTGTGTTAGGCTGAGATAAGCTGGTCTCTTAAGTGTGACTGCGTGCGTGTGTGAAGTTCAAGCAGTTAGAACGAAGTGCTTCCTTATTTCTGACATACCTCGTACATCTTATTACATTCACAAATAATTTTGAGTTATGATTTAAATTATAGGAAAAACCTTTTTTTAAATTATACAAGTGGTTCTGTGGCTTGTTGGGTTTCCAAGTGGAAATAAAGAAGTAATTCTGAAGAGATTCAATTAAAATCTATTTTGGTTTGCTAAATGATTAGATGTAATTATTTTTTTTTTTTTTTTAACAATTTTGTTATGTACATTACGAATTTAGATGACTAAGCTTCAATTGAAAAACCGTAATATTTAACAAATTCGTATTAATTTCGCAGTCAATTTTAATGTTACATAATGTGTAAAAAGAAAAGAAAAATGTATTAATTTTTAAAATTAACTCATATAAAATGAAAAATTTAATGTAATGCTTATAGTATTAAGTTAATTGTGGAATGACAAAAATCATTTTTGTAGAACCTAATATTGTAAAATGATTTGAACAATAGATTACCGCTTTCAAGCTCTAAAACGTATAAGAGGGCATTTTTCTTGTAATGTTGAGAGTATAACACAAACATTAAAACAAAACAGTATTCATTTTCATACTTGTAGTTTGCTCTTGTGTTAAGAAAGCTTCAGGAATTTAGCTGCAGTTCAACAATGAGAATCCTGGCATATTACATCTTATTAAATTGTAATCAATTCAATGAATATTAAAAGATTTATTTGTACTACTTTTTATTTATTTCTTCCCTTATTAAAGAATGAAATACAGTTCAGTAAGTTAAATGAATGTGGTATAATAGTAACTATGATTATGTAATATTTTGAGAGATGAGAACGTTTTAGAGGTGGGAAAAGCAGTCATATGGATGAAACCTTTGCAACTGTTGCACTTGATTTTAGAGTGGTTCTGTAAAATAGTTCCTTTGCAACAAAACACTTTGTATTTAATTCACTGTACGGTGCAATGGAACTCTGAAACTTTGCATTGTCACTGGAACTTGGCTAAGATAAAAAAATAAATACATTCAGCTATTTTAAAAACAATTTAAACCTTAAGATAATTTATCAAATGATCTTAAGGTTTAATTTTGATGAATATAATTAATTACTTATTATATTTAAACATAATAAGTATATATTAAAATATGGTAATAAATATATAATTAAATACTTATTATATAGTTATACTCATTACCTTAATTTGAATGAGTATAACAGTGACAGGTATCAATCTCAATAATCAATGTAGAAGTATGAAAAATTATTGAAAACATTATAAGATATCTCAGATTGTGAAAATACATATAGTTTGTAATAAATTCGTAAAAATATTTAAATTACTAATAATACAATAAAAACTTAATTTTTGGTAAATGCAAAATAATACAATTTACTATTTCTCTTAGTTTTTTTAATTTATTAATGACGGAGTATCAGATGAGGAAGACAAAGATTGTTGGACATTTGCCATCATTATGTGAAAAATACCAATCAGGACGTTTCGATTTGGTAAAACCCAAAACTTTTTCAAGTGCTAAAAACTAAATTACATCCAAACAAACATGTTATAAAACTAAGTTCTTAAACTAATAAACTAATCTACATTAATAATTATCTACATTTTAACCTAGATCCTTAAATGCGGTACAACAAAATGAACTTCTACTAAGTATTAAAAATGTTAACTGGGTAAAATAATATAACCAATTAGGCGCTACCAAAATCACGATATCAACAAAAAAAATGTTAAAACACAATTAAATTAATATTCCAATCAGACTGAAATGAGCTTACATTAACTAAGCATATATAAATATATGGTACCTGAAAAACACTGTTTATTTAAAATAACATTAAGCATGCACCAAAATGATATATGTGACTCGGAAGGACTAAAACTACTATTTGCCGGCGTGGTGGCTCAGTGGCTAAGGCTTCGGACTGCGGAGGGCAAGGTCTAAGGTTCAAATCCCCACTGAGCCAACGGTCGGTACTTCACTTGTTGAATAAAGTTGACATACAGGCCTGTAGGCCCATGTCAACTGGCGAGTGAAGTTTTTTAAAAAAAAAAAAAGAAAAAAATCTAATCTAAATGAACTAATACAATTACATTTTAACCTGAAAAGACAAAAATTATTAGGAATAAAACAATACAATAATCATATTATAAAATGATGAAATCTTACGACCCGAAGTGACGATGGCGTCTAGACGTCTTGGACATGAAGTGAGGATGATTCAATCCTAATACAGTGTCTACGAAGTTCCTTCCAAGGTGATAAAACATGGGGACAAGACAAACATACACAGTACACTTCACAAAAACTATCCACAGACTGACGTGGTCAGAGATGTACGCTCCGAGATGACCAGGAATGCGGGGGACGGAGGGTCATGGGGTGTTTTGTTGTTGTAGGTGCAGGTGGTGTAGGATTCTGGTTAGGTGATGTCATAAGTACTAAACTTTTTATCAAGTGTGTTTTTAAGTAAAGGAACCCACATGGGTCTAACTTCTATGTTACTATGACTGATTACTTGTTTATTATTTAGTTTCATAAAGGCGCCTTCAATGAATTTACGTTTTAAAAAATGTGGTTCCCTGTGAGGTATTTTAGTGTTATCCCAGTTAAATCTGTGTTCATTGTTCTAGGCATGTTCAGCTAATTTAGAATGTGTAGTGTCTCCTTTTTTAATATTATTTTTGTGTTCTTTTAGCCTAACTTCGAGTGGTCTTTTTTTCCCCTATGTATTTTTCATTGCATTCACAAGTAATGCAATATACTACGTTTTTGGAGGATTGCTCCTCATTCTTTGGTTTAGTTTTAGTTAAAAGACTATCTTAATGTGTTTTGTGTGTTGAATGATGTTCTGATTTTGTATTTCCTAGCTATGCGTCTTATTTTTTCTAAAAGGTTAGGCGTATATGGAATGGACATGAATGCTTTAGGTTTTTCTGCGTCAGTGGGTGTTTGTTTGCGTTTTCTGATTTGTTTGCATTTGTTAATGAGAGACTGAGGGTAGCCATTGTTTATGAGATCTTTGGAGGCATTTTTGAGTTCATTATCTAGTTTAGTTCTGTCTGAGCATATGGCTCGGGCCCTATTAAAGAGAGAGAAGGCTATACACCTCTTTAACAGTTAGTGGGTGATTAGAATTGAAATTTAGGTATTTGTCTGTATGAATTTTTTTCTGTAGACTGATGTTTTAAGGCCATGTATTGTTTTTTCTACATTTACATCCAAAAATGATAATTTATTATTTACTTCTTTTTCCATGGTGAATTTAATGATGGGTGAAATCTTCTTCAAGTGTTTTAAAAATTCTTCTAAAATGGATTGACCGTGACTCCAGCAGACAAATATGTCGTCCATGTACCTAAGCCAAACCTTAAGTTTGAGACTTGAGGAAGCAATTGCTTGTTCCTCAAACTCTTCCATGTAGATATTGGCGAAAATAGGTGATAGTGGAGACCCATTGCCATGCCATCATCTTGGCGGTATATTTGACCTTCTATTTCAAAGTGATTACATTCAGTGCAAAGATATAAATGTTCCATTATTACATTTATGGAGAGTTTGGTACGTTCTCAAAGTTAAGTGTCTTGGTAAAGCCTTTTTTCGATTATTCTTAGAGTTTCTTTTACAGGAATATTAGTAAACAAGTTAACTACATCAAAACTGACAAGAATGTCATTATTATTTATAGTCATGTTTTTTGTCCTCTCAGTGAATTCTTTAAGTGTGATGATGTGTTGTTGGTCAAAGGAGTTATTATGGGTAGGAGAAACTTGCATAATTCACGGACAGGAGAATCTCTGGAGCTAACAATAGGTTGTAAGGGATTGTTAGGTTTGCAAATTTTGGGTAGGCCAAACATGAGTGGTGTTTTGGAGTTATGTGGTGTTATTTAATTTATGAGCCTACTATGTAATTTATCGGGCATGTACTTTTTGTGTATTCTTAGTGTTTGTTCAATTTTCCTTTCAAAATATTTTGTTGAATCAAATTTAGAAGATTTTAAAACACTTGAACAAGATTTCACCCACCATTAAATTCACCATGGAAAAAGAAGTAAATAATTATCATTTTTGGATGTAAATGTAGAAAAAACAAAACATGGCCTTAAAACATCAGTCTACAGAAAACAAACTCACACGGGTAAATAACTAAGTTTCAATTCTAACCACCCACTAACTGTTAAAGAAGGTGTAGCCTTCTCTCTCTTTGATAGGGCCAGAGCCATATGCTCAGACAGAACTAAGTTAGATAATGAACTCAAAAATGAGAGACAGAACTCCAAAGATCTCATAAACAATGGCTACTCTCAGTTTCTCATAAATAAATGCAAACAAATAAGAAAACGCAAACAAACACCCACTGACACAGAAAAACATAAAGCATTCATGTTCATTCCATATACGCCTAGTTCTTGTGAAATGTAGTGTGTATGTTTGTCTTGTCTCCGTGTTTTATCACCTTGGAGGGAACTTCGTAGACACTGTATTTGGATTGAATCATTCTCACTTTGTGTCCGGGAAGTCTAGACGCCGTCGGCACTGCGGGTCGTAAGATTTCATCATTTTATGATATATGATTATTGTATTGTTCTATTCCTAATGATTGTTGTCTTTTCAGGTTAAAATGTAATTGTAATAGTTCATTTAGATTAGATAGTAGTCTCAGTCCTTCCGAGTCACATATCATTTTGGTGCATGCTTAATGTTATTTTAAATTAATAGTGTTTTTTAGGTACCATATATTTATTTATGCTTAGTTAACGTAATCTTATTTCAGTCTGATTGGAATATTAATTTATTGTGCTTTAACATATTTTTCGTTGATATCGTGATCTTGGTTCTACTAAAGATAAACATTTTTTATATTTAGTAGAAGTTCATTTTGTTGTACCGCATTCCAGGATCTAGGTCAAAATGTAGATAATTATTAATGTAGATAAGTTTATTAGTTTAATAACTTAGTTTTATATTATGTTTGTTGAGATGTAATTTAGTTTTTATCACTTGAAAAAGATTTGGGTTTTACCAAATCAAAACGTCGTGATTGGTATTTTGCACGTAATGATGGCAAATGTCCAACAACCTTTGTCTTCCTCATTTAAGTCTTAACCATATTAAATGATTGTTGATAAACTGAATATGGATTAGATGATTTTAAGATTATGTAAAAATACTTAATCAAACAAAATATAAAGAAATTGATAAGAATAAAGACATGTTGAAACTTCTGTTGTAAGTCAGGGGTAGTGGACTGGAATACCGTCTTACTAATATGTTTACGTTGCAACGCACAAACAATATTTCGCTGTCGATATTATCTATCGTAGCATCCAACGTTCCAACGAAAAGTCTTTGAACTGAGAGATTTCTGGAACAGTTCTGCGACAGTGCTAACTGTGGAGTGATGCAATGTGACTGTTCCAGTTCTAACTGCCCACCTCAAGTGAATGTTACTTTCCTAGTGTGATATTCTCTTTAATCCTTGAAAGGTTACCCGTCGGTTTTCCAACATTGATGTGCTGTTTTGGTAGGTTATGCGTCGGTTTTCCGACAACTCATTATTGTAAATAAACAACAGCTTACTTATTTGTAGCATAAATACAGTATTGCATACAATATATCGTTTCACTCTACTGTTCCTAATCTATCACTTTAGATGATTTATTTTGTTCTTTTTGTATACTTTCTTTAATTTTTTTACAAAATGTAGATGCTCATACTACATTGCAAAGGCATTTTATACTTGTGCAATTATAAGGTTTTATATTTAGGGTACTCAGTTTTTAATTTTATTACATCGTAAAAAGGTTTTATATATATATATGTGTGTGTGTAATGTACATATGGTGCTATGTATTTATGTATTCTGAAAGAATAGGAAATTTTCTATAATTAAGCTATTTCGGAACTTTAGATAAAGTGTTTAAATAATTTGTAGAGGGGGTGCAAACTTTTAAAAAGTTATTAATTTTTTTAAATTTGTCTATGAAACTTTATTTACAAATTTCTTAGTAAATCAGTTGCAATATTTTATTCCTTACTATCTATTTCATAATGAACAAGGAAATATGCTACTTGATATTTTTTTAATTGTAAATTAGTCATGATTTTTTGTACAAGTGTACAAGTGTTATAGTGAACCATTAGCGGGTTAATGAGTCTTCTGTATTGAGGATGGATTCTTTAGTGCAAAGTGTCACTAGTGATAGATCCACTTTGACCATGTGACTAGGACATGAACCATGGTATTTCTATATACTATAAAGCTTGATGTAGTGAGTCACTGACTGACTGACACTAAATGTTGAGCCACTTCCCGGCATCCTACCTCCATGAAGTGTATACTTGAATTGAAGCTCTCGGTCTGAAACCTCCAGGAATATTCACAAAAGTTTACTTTTTTCACTTATAAACAAGATGGCGGCCTTTTTTAACTCCAAAATTGCCATATTTTATTTCTTACAGGGAAAATCACAAAAAAGTCGTCTTAATAACCTAACCTAACTTGAGAAAAAGCTTGTCAAACCTTCACAGTTTTACACGCTTAACAAACATGCACCTTATATATGAATTTCAGCTTAAAAATTTGGGGTATCAGGGGCAAAAAAACCAGAAATGTTTGAAAATATAACATATTTTAAAACTGATCTTATCTACTAAGTGGGATATCAATTTAAAGCTATTTTTCCTCTGAATCCAAATATATCATAAGATTTTGAAAGGGGCAAATAATAAGGGGGATAAGCCCCCAAAACAAAATAAAATCTCCTAAATCCAGAAAAAGGGCATTACTAAAATAAAACGTCCAAGAGGGGTATCAAATTAAAGGCATTCTTCTCTTAGATACTAATTTATAATCAGATCTTAGAAAGGACTTATGTTTAGGTGCTCCGAAAACCAAAATTCATGATCATACTGGTCAACAATCCTTGCGAGACAGTAGGCCGATCTTCCTCACGAGGCAACATGCCTAGATCCACAAATGGAACTGTAGCAGAGTGCATTGGTGAGGCCGAAGGCCAAACTTTCTCCCGTGAGGTCGTAGGCTGAGTTCCAAAGGGGCTCGTAGCAGAACGTCTTGGCGTAACCATAGGCCGTGCTCTCTTACGAGGCCACAGGCCGAGTTTTACAAAGTAGCTAAAAGCTGAGTTCCCAGGCAAGGCCGCAGGCTGAGCTTACTTCACGAGCACAGCGAGTGATGGGGTTGATACGCAAAGCGTGTAGGGGTTTCCCCTAGTCTCTTTATAAAACTATAGGGTTAAAAACTTTCTGGTTTACTGTTTGTAGAACTAAAAGAAATTATGTTACACTCGCACACAAGAAAATATTGTTAAAGGCACAACAAAGTAACTTGTGTTTTAGCCTTTTGTACTTTTGGAAAAAAGAGTTATTTTCACGATTGGAATATTTTGCGAGTCTTAGTTACATTACTATGATCTTTACTAATTTTTGCCTGTAGTAAAGACAGGTTTTATTTGTATTTTTAAAAAAAGACCATATAAAGAGTATTTAGGTCCTTACAAACAAACTCATTTATTCTACACCTGGGTTACTAGTGTTCTACATTTGAAGTGGAATCCAACACAAAGAGGCAACATCCACCTTCCTCAGCCTGCGTGTAAAGCTACTCAAGTCGGTGTTGGCAGTGTTCCTGAGTATCCAGTTCTTATGTTCCTGTAAAATTATAAGAGCCTAGCAATGATTCTGCAATTTCAACTTTTTAAAATTCAATTTGCACTTATTCAGATTACCCTGTATGAGCCTAGTAATGCCATGGCAACAGCATGTTTAGTAGTGAATAAATGCACCACCGGTGTTGATATGGACGTTCGGTCTAAGGCGTTGTACTGTGGCCAGGTTCAACACTGATTCTAATACACTTCAGGGCCAGTAATTGTTGTCGTGCAACTGTGTGGTGACGCTTGTCTGTGGCATAGTGGTTCAGAGCAGGATCCACCTACAATAAACAGCTGGCATGGGAGTGGAAGTTGATAGGATCAGTTCTTCTGTTACAGTTGGTGACAGCATGGTACAACACCTGTTTTGCCACTATAAATATGATATGAGGAGGAAGACACATGTTTTTTATGTAATGGAATGTATATTTCACTGTCTAAAAATTACTTACAATTAACTTAAAAACACAAATTAAGGACATGTCAATAAGGCAAAAACTACATTCAACATTGACAAGTAAAAGTGGTTTAAAATATACAAATTATTGTATTGAATTAATTTTGAATGATTTAGATTTTTATTTTTCATGTCCAAAATCTTTAAAATTAAATTATTTAAAAATAATTCAGGATTAGAAGAGTTATCCACCAAAATCTCTCTTAAGACAATTGAACAACGTTGGCACGATTGTTCTAATTTAAAATTCAATTTCTTTATTCATCTTGTACATACATACATGAACAGAGTCAAATTGGTTTACAACAAACACTTAAAATACAAATGCATAGCTAAATATTCACAAGGAGAAAATTCTTCCAATGAATATACACTTTTTTCAAAAGATATTTTTTACATTAATTTTGAAATATTTAATCTCAATATTAGTTTTCAATTCAATTGGTAAATGATTCAAAGCTTTTGATCCCATGTATGTTGCTTTTTTCCATAAAATTCAAATTATGTTGAGAAATATTTAAATCATTTTTATTCCTAGTGTTGTAAGAATGAAATTTACTTCTAAAACCAAGGTTTTGAATATTATTCTTTACAATTAGCAAACAATTTAATAAATACTTATCATAAACTGTTAATATCTGTAGACTTGAAAAATGTGTTTTTATGGATATATGCGGCTTAAGTTTCAACATGATTCTTAATGCTTTTTTTTTATTAACAATATTCTATTGAGATTTCTTATTGATGTCCCCCCATAGATTGTGTGAATGAAGCCATAACATTTGTGAATGAACGTTGGAATATTAAATTGAATTCAATGTATCCAAATTACATAAAAAAGTCATTCTTCGCAATGTATACAAGCCTGAGCAAATTTTTTTGCTATGTTGTATACATGGAAGTCCCTACTGATATGACTATCTATTTCTAATCCTAAGAATTTTGTGTGATTTATTTGGTCCAATCTATTTTTGCCAATTGATATATTTATTTAATTATTTATACTGTTTTGTTAAATCGGAAAAACAACGTAATTAGATTTATTTGCATTTAAAAAAGGGTGTTATAAGTCAAATAGGTATTTATAACTTTCAGTTGGTTCCTACAAGCTGCTTCGAGGTTTTCATCATCTTTAGATGACATTATAAGGTTAGAGTCATCTGCGTATTGTGACATTCAGAGTGGTCTCCATCCTGGGAACCGGTGATGCGGAAGTAATGGATGGGTCGCTGACCACCTGCCCTGCTTGTTTACAACCTTTGGGGCACAATGGCTTACGCATGAACGCCCCTTTACCTCTTCACTGGACTTCTAGAATCTTCTGGGTTGACGAGCCAGCTCTGTCATGGAACTTCGGACGCAGGGGAATTCAAGAAGCTTCTAGATGGAGACCTGCAGGTGATATATACGGCCCGGATACCAGCGCTAGTCAGTCAGTCAGTCGGTCAGTCAGTGAGTCTAGAGCCTACAGCCCGGGTGTTTGCAGCGACAGTGAGCGAGTTCTACAGTGCGAGTGAAGTGTCCGAGTATAGTGAAGTGGTCTACGGAGAAGTTACCGGTGAGTGGTTCGTTGTGGGGATCAACGAAGGAGCAGTGCGGTACTTGTGGACGACTTCTGAAGGGACACTGAAGAAACTGTGAGTGAACTGTTAGCTTTGGACTGTAGGTAGTAGGGAATCTAGTAAAGTCAATTAGTAGTCAGTCAGTAATTTTGTAAATAATAGTAGAGAATCTAGGAAAGATACTTTATAGAGCTAGGAATTGTAATTAAAAGAAAGGAATTTAGTAACGCCACTTTGCAATTAGTAGTTGTAATTATTGATGCCATCTAAGATAGTAAATATAAATTAGTTTAACTGTAAAAGTAGGCCTAATAGTAAATTGTACTTTTCACAATAGTTTTAAAGTTAAGGAAATAATCCATTTAATTGTAATAAGTTAATTTTATAGATTTAATAAATTTAGTAATTGTTTAGTATATCGTGTTGCTTATTTGTAAAACCCACATAGTGATTAATTATTTTTAATTTAGGACAGTAAAAACGTCACAGTATTATACCAAATTACTCCTTGTACCATGAATATTGCTTAATATTTTAGGCATACCTTGGATATAACACAAAAAAAGTAAAGGGCCAAGAATTGACCCCTGAGGTACCCCATATTTAATAGGTAAATTTTTTTACTTGCATATCAAGACTTTATTTTTTATGCTATAAACAGTCTCAACGTATTGAGTTCTGTTAGAAAGGTAGGAGTGAAACCATTCTAAAGGAACTTCTGAAATCCCCCTGAGTTTAAGTTTGTTTAAAAGAAGTGAGTGAGAAATGCTGTCAAAAGCTTTTGACATATTCATGAAACCCATCACTTTTTCACCCTCACCTATTGAATCAATTATTCTTTCTGAAAAATCTAATAAGGCTGTAGTAGTTGATTTCCCTTGTCGAAAACCATGTTGTTGTTCATCAAATAAATTATTTTTTTGTAAGTGTTCTACTAACCTATTGTACATTACTCGTTCATAAATTTTTGATATGGTAGGTAAAATTGATACAGGACGATAGTTGGCTATTTCTGATTTCTCTCCTTTCTTAAACATTGGAACCACCCTTGAAACTTTAGGGGTCAGGAAAAGTCCCTGTAATAAGTGAACTATTTACATGAACTAGAAGTTTCAACAAAGATTGCCTGACATATTTAATTAATTTTAGAGGGTCTTCATCATAGCCAAAGGATAATTTATTTTTCAAGGACATTATAATTTTATTTATTTCTTTTTCATTTACTTGATAACAGTTCAAATGTTTTACTGTTGCATTTGGATATATATAATTTTTAAAACTGTGTACTGACTGGGCATTTGTGGATTGTTCTTGTACTATCTTCTCTATGGCACTGATAAAATACCTATTAAACCTATCTGATACATTCATTGGATCTGAAATTATTTTATCATCAATTTTTAAAACCTTTGTTAGTCTTCTACTATTTACAGTTTTACCAGCTTCTGAATTTATTATTTTCCAAGATTCTTTGTTAATATTTACTGCATTTCTAATTTTGTCATCATAGAATAATTTTTTTGTCTGTATCAGTTTATTTTTATAAATTGTGGACCTCATCTTAGATAATTTTAGTAAATCAATATTTCTATTTTGTTTTGCATACTGAGTTAATTTTATATAGTTTCATCTTTTTCTATGATTAGTTCCTTATTTATCCAGCTATAATTATTGTTTTTTGTATATTTTTTAATAATTGTTTTGAAAGACTAAATTAAAATAATACTGGAAAATGTTATTTAAAGTGTCAAACTTATTTTCCATATTAGCAAAACAACACAGGTAACCAATTTTCATTTAATAGAAGGTTATTGAACATTTTATTTTATTTTAGTTGGGGGTAAGCTCAATTCTAAAATCTGACCATCATGATCTGATAGTGCAGTTACAATTCCTGTGACATTTGTTTTTGATTTATCTAAATTAGTCAAAATATTATCTATCGCAATTGATGTTGTCAAAGTAACTCAAGTCGGAAAATCAAGTAATGGAATCCGTAACTCTTTAGAATATTCTTTAACAATATAACTTCAGGAGGAATTTAGTACATTGATATTTAAATCCCTAACAATAATGATATCATATCCTTCTTTCAATGAAATAAAAACTTCTATTAATCTATTTAAAAAGTCAATATTTTGAAGTTGTGGTTTTCTGTATATTCCAGCTACTATAAAACAAAATTTGTCTATATTATACTTAGCTAAACAGCACTCAAAGAGTTTGTCTTCAGTTAATATTTCTAAATTTTTTTAAAACAACTGGCTTTTAAACCTCTCTCCGACAAGATCAATACCCCACCGCCTGAGGCACTGGTTCTACTATATTTTGCGGTAACAACATATTTACCTAAGTTAAATCTTTCTATTTCATAGCTTTTCATATTAATCTCAGTACAATAATATTTGGTACAATTTCTTCTAATATGATTTCTAATGATTCTTTGCGAGAATCTAAATGCTGGATATTTTGATAAAAAATTGAAACTGAATTATTAGATTTGCCAACTATATCATTTAGTTCTTTTAAGTTCTGCGCATTATTTATCAATTTATAGAAGTTATGAGTATTTAGGTTGGATTGGGGTAGATTATCGGAGAGAAGTTTAAATCACACAGGTTTTCATTTTGACTGGTCTCTAGATCATCTATGAAGTATGGTAATTCTAGACTGATCGTGATTTGCTGGTTCACTATTTGATTAGTCTCCTGGGGAATGACTGTCTCTTCAGGTAAATCCTTTACCAGTCCGATATCACTCTGTACCCTGTCCATAAGCTGTTCTGGGAGTCGGGAGTGGAGGAAATTCTTGAAGGTAAAGGTCAAAGGTAATGTGAGGCACAGTTCCTCCATCAACACTCTAACAAGTCTTGATACGTGTTTCTTTCCTCTTCTCGAGATGTGCAAGCCATGAAATAGGTATGGTAATGCCTTTCCAGGAGATTAAGGTCAAGTAGAAATATATGTCTGTATTGATGAGCAAGATTTCTAATTTGAGTGTTTATCGTTTTTATCAGTCTGTTTTCTCTGGTGTCTTCTGTCAGGTCATATCTATATGGTATGGTTGATAATAGGAGGTTTGTATGTGTAAATTGACTTAATTTGGTTTCTATATAGTTCATAAACCCTCTTATGGTTAGTCTTTTATCATATAAACAATTTTTAGAAATATTACATCCGCCTTAATAATTTCCGCCCATAAACATCATTTCTTCTTAGTCAAATTCTTAAATATTGTGCTGCTTGTAACTATGTCAAGTACGGTTTCAATTGGTGCTCCTGGCCTGATCTGGCTTGAGATGTCATATTTTTCATCTGATTGATTTTTTAAATACAGATCACGCCCCTGGCTATCACAAAATGGAGTCAATTTTGGAAGTTGTTCCTTAATTAATGGACTATATCTTTTGTCAGTTAGCTGCCTGGACCACAGAAAATGTCCAAGAGTGATCACGTCCATGGCTATTGGCAAAAATGAGGGGTTTTGACTTGTTTGCTGGTCCTTTATATTTATCATTTTTTCTATGGGCAGCACCTGAGGTTGTTTTTTATTTACTTTCATTCTTTGTTCCTTGGGTTTTCCACTTGATTTATTATTTGTCCTAATTGTTTTATTTTTCAATTTTTTGTCTGTGCATGCGTCCTTCCCATATTCCTTCTCCACTGGACCAATCATCTGATAGCACTTCAAACATGTTTCCAGTAACACTCCCACTGTTTACAGAATGGTCTTTAGGTGATACAAGCTGTTTACTTGTGACTGGAATGTATTTCCAATTTTGGTTGTCTCTTCTGTTTTGAAGATCTTTGATGTGTAAGGGTGGAAAACATCGTGAACATTGGAATTCATTTTTGCTCTTCAGTCTGTTCTGTAGGAATAGGTTTCATTGTTCAACTCTACTCATACATTGTTTTGGCATCACTGGTTCCATATAAAGTCTATCTCAGTTCTTCATTCTCCTTTAGTAATGCTTGGCTTATTTCAGCAGCTAGTGTTAACACGTTCACTGCGAATGGCAAACAGCTAGGGTAGGCCAGTGCTGACACACAAAATGTTATCATATATCTATATAAAGTCATAAAATGATAGTTTACTATATAGTAACACTACTTTTATTGGTTTTGTAAAAAAAAACTTATCTACGCCACTCGGCGTCATCCGCACACAGCATCAATTATCGATGTTGTGTGCGGATGACGCCGAGTGGCGTCAAGTGGTATTTTGTACAATAGAGCTATTATTATACTATTTATAACTATGAAATGGAAGTGCGTACTTACCAATAGCTGTTCCTCTCATTTCCCATTGTTGTTGTATGTTTTGCAAAAAGTGAAATATAATATTTACAAAAAAATAGATGTTTTTCTAATATGTACACGTGTACGAGACGTGAGACGTGTACGAGAAATATTTGCTGATACAGTAATATTTCCTAAGTCACTATCACTATCACTAACTTGACTCAAACTATAACTTACACCACTGCTATAGTCTTCAATATCGGAATCACAATCATGAAGACGATCTATTTCACTTACAGTAAGTGATTGAAACTCACGTGAACAACTAGGATTTTTATCACTCATTTTAAAATAACTTAAAACTCTGAAATCTATACCGATTATCACTTAGGTACAACTAAACTTATGACACACAAGATACAATCAGTCAAAACGGGTTTCGACAATCTTTTACTTGCAAAAATGGAGGGGGAATAGATGCACACGAATGACGCCACTAGGAGTCAGCCGCATTCCTCGAACATCTGCTATGACGCCACTCGGCGTCATCCGCAGGGAACGTGTTAAAGAGTCATCAATGTTACTAAATTCTCCTCTATCTTTGTTAACCATGTGTTGTTTTTTATTTTTATAGTTGTCAAATTTTAATTTTCCATGAGTGTCCTTATTTTCGAGGTAATGACATATACAAACCTCCTTTACTACTGCCCTAGCTTTTGATCCAAAAAACAATACTTCATATTTTGGAGATTTTAAATTTTATTTATGTATGTTGTCAATAATACCTGGCTAGTAGGGATATCCTTTGACCTTGGTAAAAACTTTACTCCTATTGAAATATTCATTATTATTATTTTTGTTTATATATTAAGTGGAATATAGTTTTTAGGCAAACCTTTGGCTGATTACTCAAGTCAATTTAAATAAATAAAATGCAGTTTTTAGTTGAGCTTTGTCTGCCTGCTTCAGTCAATTTAAATAAATCAATGATAAATAAAACCGTTGATAATCTTTATTCATCCTATAAAGAAACTCTTCATTGTTTTATAAATAATAATAATAATAATATTTCTATTATGTAATTAACTAAAACTTGTGATATTCTTCTCAGAAACTCTTCTCATTAAGTTGGGATATCATAGGTTTAGATACAATATTACAACTCTCATTTAAGTTTTAGTTTCCTTTTGCCATCAACATTCACTTGACTTTTTTGTTAGTGATAAAGTGAAACAATTGCATTGTGTTCTATCCACAACAACTAACAGATAACAGCTGGCTCCAAACTACAGATTGCCAGTCAGCACTGCTGAAGTGACATGAATTTGGTAATATACAAGATACTACATTCATCAAAATCTGTTTCCTGTTTGTAGATTTTAAAATCAATCATAAAATAATTTTATATGAGTGTTTGAAGAAATTGTCTTATTGTAGTCCAAAAATAGATGTCATAGCAATATCTATAAAAATAAGTTGGTAGTATGTCTAAAAATGCTTGTTTTACAGTGGACCAAAAACATGTGATATACAGTATAAGTAGTAATTTTACTATTAATGATTTACCTTTTAGTTGTTACTAAAACAATTGAGAAGAAATAGAAAACAAAATTAATTCTTTAATCTGTAGTAAACTTAACTGTCCAGAAATTTTACTTTTGCTGATCTCCATCAACAGCATAAGAAACTTTCATATAAATATTTATGATTATCTTATTGTTGATTTCAGTAGAACCATTGACAGTAAAAATGGACAGACCAAAGCACTGCATTTGGTGTAGGTGCACGCATGTGCTTCTAACAGTGATTGATCTCAAACAAGCATTTTGACAGCTGTTTTGCATACTATTAGATAAGCTATTAGTTACTTTACTGAGAAAAGAACTGAGAGAGGGTGATTGCAAGGACTACCTTGAATCAGAACAAATTGAAAATCAGACCAACACTACGTTGTTCGGATTCCACGTAAAGCTGTCTGTAGGTCCCATAGTTACCCTGGCTATTGAGCTATTTATATAAATAGTCCTTTCTAAGCTAAGTCGAAATCAAGTAGTAACAATGACTACACTTTTTCATCATCACTCATTCACCCATATCTCTACGATCGGTGTCTTAGGAATGAATACCGGACACTTTGTTACAGTCAAAATATGCAGGCGTTTTGTTAAACTTTTGGAGCCTGTTACCTGAGTAGAGTCTCGCCCGTCTGGTCACTGTGTGGTTCGAAAATCACCCTCAAGCCATCTCCTATTTTATTAATAAAAATTTTACTGAAATACACTTCCCACATAATCTTGCAGAATACCGTTTGTATGGACATTTTTTCTTACAAAAAGAATTTTGTCCTTCAGGGAGTTCCATATTTTGGGCGGAATACACAATGACACATCCACGCGGTAAGACAAAGAGGGTGACAAGGGTTGTAGTTCCATGAATTTACCTTCTGCCGGCAATAATATCATCTGGTTAAATTAGCTCCCAGCAATTTTTTTTCTGGTGTGAAGACATTTGCTTAGTATTTAGTTACATTATGTAAGAACATGTGATCATTCTTAATATTCTTAGGTCTAATTTAAAAACTATAATACGTTAAAACCTATTTGTAATTTATTTACTGTTTTATGAGGCATAATAGATACACAACTTGAATAAAAGAACATTATACTGTACAATAATTTACCTATCATATTTTCAAGAAAATTCCTGATATAGTTAGAAGACTAGTTGAAAAATAACATGGAGACTGAGGTATTAAACGATCTTTGGCAATGAGATTTTACAGTTGAATGATGTTTTTTCATTTTATGATTCGGCTGTTATTTACAAAATAGTCATTTCAGCAGATATATTCTATTATCTCCAATTTTAAACCATGACAAAATGTAACAGTGTGAAGTAAAAGAAATAAAAATATGTGAGATATAATAATCTGAGTGTTATGTGATGCTGTCATTTTAATAGTTTCATTTAACACTTAAATTTTAAAAATTGTTTAAATTAATTAATTGTAATGTGACATTTTGAATTTATATATATAAAACTTATAGTGCATACATAAAGCATATATTATTAAATGTAAAAATACATACAAAGGCTTTTATTTAACCAGATGAAATATCAGTATCAATTTGCCGATGATCGTTGGTTCTGTAAAAACAATTATATATTTAGACGGGTAAATGTTAAATTTTAATTAAATAACTAATTCATCAATTTTTCTTATAAAATCGAAAATAAATATGCTCATTCGATTTAACCGACTTACAAATTACAGCGGCCTGCTGTGTGCAGCACCCGCCAGTACATAAAAGGGCCTTATGTACAGGTTATTTTAGGTTAGGTTAAAGGGCACTAGGCCAGGAATTAGTATATTGGAGAGATACGACATAAGCAAACTTAACTTAGAAGACAAGTTCACTAACACCAGAGTAGTAGTAACATACACAAAAATCACATAATCACACGAAATTTCAGTACCATTAGTACTTTCTTCAGGTGGCACTCACTTTCTCTCCTCCCCCCCCCCCACCTGAAGAAAGTGCCAGTGTACTGAAAATTTGTGATTATGTGACTCTTTTGTGTATGTTACTACTACGGTGGCGTTAGTGAACTTGTCTTCTAAGGTAAGTTTCTTTATGTACAAGTTAGAATTAGGAATTCAGTATTAGACCTGGGTGGTCATCAGAGGGGTCGTTCGTGGAATGTGACCATTAGAGGGTTACCCCAAAAGTGTAACAAAGTGTCCAGACACCCCGAGTAGATAGTACAAGAACTAAATCCATAGAACAACAAATCCGGCTTCACAGGACTTAGGTAAGTGCAAAGTCTTCTTGTTTCTATTGCCATCGTTAGAACTGGCAAAACTAAAGTGGTTAGAACTTTACCAACTGGAAACAGGGCAGTAAAATAAATCCAAACAGTCCCATATTACTAAAATATGAAGAGTTTTCACTGACTTCCAAGTGCACAATGTGTTGAGCCTTTGGCTAAAGATATCATTAAGCAGTGGCAACTTGACTTTTATCAACGGCTCAGAGGACGATGATACTTTAATGGTTTACAGGAGATGACAATAAAACTGACATACTGGCAAAACAAATTTTAGACCACAATCAGAAGTAATAAAATAACATCACTGACATTCCTGATATGATGGTTACACACAAAAGGACCGCTATGGTGTACTAGCCCACTTCAACTCATGTTATGTAAATGTGTCCCAAACATTAAAAGAAAAATAGAACAAAACATGTGACTTGTGCAGACGGCTAGGCGTGTAGAAGTAGTGCAATCGGGATAGTGAATATCCATGGGCAGAGTTAGACCTTGTATGTTGGGGGGGGGCACAAGTAACAAGTTTACCATGCATTAAATTTCCTGTATCCTACTTTTTTCGGGGGGTCTGGGGGACATTTTTAATGGGAACATGGCGAGAGAATGGGTATCCCTGATGATTTTCTGTAGCCCATTCCTTACTCCGGACATTACACTCGCGCCATCATGTGATTGACCTATTAAAGTAAGAGTTATACCTACTTAAGGTAGTTCAAAATAATGTTTGCTAAGGACTCAGCACTACGATCTAGAGAAACATCCTTCATTGTTAACAATCTTTCTTTAATTTCTGATTCAAACAAATATCTTATACAAATACACAATTGTTGAACTCTGTGTGACTTTGCTTCATCGATCATTAAGGCATAATATCCAGATTCGTTTACCTCATTCACTATTGTACTTAAAACCTCTTCAGTAACAATTTTGAAAATTTTGTTTTGAAAGTCATGACTTGTTAAATTGAAATATCGTTCATATTTCCCTTTGAATTTAGCATCATATTTTGAGAATAATTCACATAACTCTAAATAATTTCCCTTGTTGCCTGATGTTTCTTTTTCATCGTGTCTACGAAAAGGCATTCCTTGTTTGGCCAAAAATAACAAAAGGTCCAAAATTTGCTTAAAATATTCACGATTTTCAGAAATAAGCTCTTTATGAGATGATGATATTTCCGAAGCAATTGTATCCTTTGTCTTTCTATAGTTATGCCACTTCACCATGGAAAATAAGTGACTTTCACTGGACGCATGCTTTTCTAATTTTCCCCCTATCTTCTTCCAGTTACTTATGCCTTTTTCAGTTACAGATATTTCTTTATTGTTAGAAGAAAATATCCTGCAAGCGTAACAGAATACAGCATCTTTCTTTATACTGTATTCTAGCCATTCAAATTTCTTAAAATAAAATGGTGTAAATGCTCGTTTTGAATTTTTAAAGTCTGAAAGTGGATATGTAGTCGAAATTGGGCGCGATGGACCCGACTCTATATTACCAAGGTCCAATTTTTTGAATAGGTTCCTTCATCATAAGAAGAAGTAAAAGAATCTGTTTACTTACGTCATGGCAAGACTTTGAACAGCCTGGGGAAGCTTTTATTAAACACTCAGATTCCGCTTCTTCATCGGTCACTGGTTCTTTTATTAAAAAAAAAGTTCTAACGTCTGTTTTTATTTTACTCATTTTGTTTAAACTGTAGATTCCATAGATAAACAAAACAGAAAAATGATAATACTGTAATTAATTAATATAGAAACACCACTCATCTCATCTTGAATAACACAAACAAAAACACTTATTTTAATACATGAAGCACGAAAGCGGGAACAGAGCATGAACACTAGCTGACAACAGCTGACTGACTGGGCTGAGCAGACTGGCGCACACGTGTCTAGACGATATAGCACTACTGTTGTGACTTGCCGAATAATTGAAACACCGCCGCCGGCCGCGCTAAACACGACTCGATTCAGTCAGCCGCGCCAATTTGTAGATGGTAGGTAGTCGAAGTCAACCCGTAATTGTATTGTATAAGTGGGATGCTAATACTCGCACTGCTCTTCATTTTGGATTAATGGCATTCTAATTTATTAATATTAGTATATATAGAGTAAACATGCATTTAAGTTCATCGTTCATTTAAGAACTTTTATATAAAATTATATTCCTTATAAATAAAAATTAAAATTCACATGGAGGTTGGGGGGCATGGCCCCCCATAACTCCGCCCATGTAGAATATCCCCTACCATACTTCTCCTACGTCTGTTGTGTATAGTCTGTTCAAAATCTTATTTAGGTTGGTTGCAATGTTTATATAGTTTGCTCGATGGTGCTTGTGTTGTTGAAATTAAAGGTAAAAAAACAGGAATAAAGATTAGGCAAGTAATAAAAATAATAATTAAAAAATAGTGCTTCTTCTATAATATTATGATTTTACAATATTTTATATTGTTGCATGCCACTAGAAAAAGGTAAACATCAATTAAATAATGAAAACATATTTTTAAAAGAAAAAAACAGCTGATTTTGTTCTATCCAAGAACATGGTAATTAGAAAATACGGTAGGTATCACAACAAGGCTGTGCAGTAGACTGTGACGTCATATGGGTGAAATCAGCTGGTTTGATTATTCTATTAAGTACTGGGTAACTAAATCAACCAATCACATGGAAGTATTTTCTAGGTACCTTGTCCAAGATGTTTATTTTTTAACATGTATGTACAACTGTCATCAAGAGGGAAATCCACAGATGTGCATACTCGAACCACACGCCCAGAACTATGGACCTGTCAATAACAATTTCATAAAATTTGGGCTTGTATATTACAATTTTCTGGTAAGAAGTAATATAAGCACTGTTTCCCTACTGAAATACTCCTTGTACATATCCTGGATTAAATAAAACAACCTCTGGTTCATTTTACAATTAATTACATACTTGTAGAGGGAAAAAACTTAATGTTCGTAACCTTCTATAAAGTTAATAAAAACTTAGAAATAAAGGGAAAATCAAAACTTCAAGATAGGCGAAAGAACAGAAATGAATATACAGGATGATTTGTGAAGTTCTTCCCCGACCTATACTGTACTTTCTACTAGCAAAAATAAAGAAAAAATGTCTTATAAACATAGGTTCCACAATATTTAGTTAGAAAGTTATAGCTAGTGAAAGATGTCAGCATGTTTTCTGGGTAAAGAGAGAAATAAAGCCACACTGAAATTCTGAGAAGGTAAATTAGGTGAAAGATTTTGGTTGTATTCTATATATTTTGGCCTGGAAAACTACTAAAACCGGTTTCAGAGCTGTACCCAAAGTAGATTTTGAATAATTTAGGATTAAATGCAAGAAATATGTCCATAAAACCCATTTTTGTATGTTTTAAACTATAACTGCAATTTGTATAATGAATACATTTAATCTTCATATACAGTTTGTCAAGAATTTATTTTTGGGAAAATTGAAGTAAAGTCAAATAGAAATAAGTACCTATATAAAATATTAAATTAATTTTACTCATGATTGTAACTTTTTTTAAATTTATTATATCTATACACATTCTTTTATTTGGAATTTAAAAATGAGGCCATAATTATTAACATTATTTTTGTCTTTTTTTGTTGTGTATATTAACTTTCCAGAACTTCCTTTTGTCTCCTTATCAAAACCCATAAATATGTTCAATTAATTCTTCACAAGAATTCGCTCTTTTATTTCATAGGAATTCATAATTTATATACACATAACTGTAAATATTTAGACAAACCTGTCAACAGTTTTCAATTTGATGTGAAGTTTTATTTTCTTACACATGTTTCAATATAAAAATATCATCTTAAGGTGAATAAAAAAAACCATTTTGATAACTAAACAAATCTGAACAGAAAAAATAAAAATGTAAAAAATCAAACGAACAACTAGTATAGTTCTGTTAACACGTTGACCGCCATGAGGGCCATCGGTACCCCACACAACAATTTTAGCTCACGCCATGAGGGCCACCGGTGGCCCTCACTAGTTTTCAGCCTGGCGCCACAGCTGTTTCTACGGTAAAGTTCAATATTCATTGTTCTGTGTTCCATGCAACCGGAAATGACCCCCCGAGTACAGAAATAGCCGACATCCGGTCTTTTGCCGCCATTTTGTGAAGTTATTGATGAGGTACACCGGTGGCCCTCATGGCGTGGGGGCAAAACTTTACATATGCCATATGATATTACGTTTCAGCTGTTTTGTTATGATTTTTATATTTTCTTTCCGCGCACTGATCAGCTTTTGAGGTTAGGTGTTTAGTAAGTGACATTGATTCTTTTTCTGACAGAAACTAGTCTGTCTAAATGTCGTAAAAACTAGTTCAAATATATAAAAACGTATTTAGGGTTGCTTTATTTAAAAACCAGGACTGTTTTGTAGCACATTTTATGAGCTTTCAGAATATATCATTCAAAATTACGTAATAGTAAAAATGGCGCTACAATTTGTGTTTGATTTATAAAAGACGCGAGGGCAACCGGTGGCCCACATGACGCACAGCTGCACGTATGTCGTGGGCCACCGGTGGCCCTCATGGCGTCAGGCGGACATGCAGTTTTACTACGGTGGCCTCAGGATGACACAACAAATTATCTACGCTGGCAGTCAACGTGTTAAGTTGATAAATAAATATTAGAATATTTCCATGTTGACTGAATGTAGGATAGAGAAGAGACACATTAAGTATCTTTTATTTCAGACTTTGACCCATCTCCAGGTGCAATAATCCAATAGATAAATCTGGTAGTTTTAGGGGCCAAGAGTGAGGCCCTCCATCACTAATACATACTTTGTCCAGGAATTGTAATATAAGTGAGTGGACTCAGCATGTGGTTCACTTAATCAAAATAAATGTTGTGCAACAAACATAAGGATAGCCTTTAGTAACTAGTGGGTGGTCAGCTTGATGGGAGTTTTGCAACTGTTTGAATAGTAAAAACAACAAGCATATTTTATTTAAGGATGAGGCACAATTCATTTGTGATGTTTTCAACATGTCGTAAAACGAATAATCATGGGCTTAAGAAAACCCCCATGAGGTATTAGAATAGAACTTATCCCCTGAAAAGAACGTTCATATTACCTAGATGCCTAAATTTTCATTTCTTTCAAGATGAGATGCCGCAGCTGCTTGAGGATGTTCCTGTATATCTTAGATGGCACTGTAATTCTAGCATAATGGAGCATCTCCCCCACTTTTCTTATGCTGTGTATGCCCACTTAAATATTACTGTATACTTCCTGGACAGAGGATTGGTGATGTAAAGCCTCATGGCCTCTAAAATTACTAGATTTTTTATCTAATGGATTATTACGTCCTGATATAATGTCTAATAGACAAGAGCGAATTCTTGAGAAGAATAAATTGTTCATTTTTGGATTCGGATCAGCAGACAAAAGAAGTTTTGAAAAGTTAAGAAATGCAACAAAAACAGTAGACAACAATGCTTCAATGTTATTAGTAATTAGGGTTTCATTTTTTAACTTTCTCCTATGTGTGTTAGTATAGAGAAAGTATTGTGATCGTCCAAAAAAATTCGTTATAAGTTGGTCTAAAAATCCATTTTAGAGCCTCCTGAACCCAAAAAGGTTTTTTGAAAACAAATGTTAGTGTCTGTGCACTTTGCTGGAGACCAAAGGGATAGATTTATTTTTATGAAATTTGGTATGTATGTGTATCTATCAAATATCTCCAGACCATTTTTTCACTTTTTTAAATTTTTATGGGAAAAAAACTTACTTGGATATACATGGAACTTTTTCAAAATCGGCTAACGATTTCGATTAAATATTCAGGAAAGATATGAATTATAATTTGATATATTTTATAAAAAACCACATGTCCCTAACATCAATAGGTTTTGATCTATAATTTGTATGGGCAAGAAATGTTAAAATGCAACTTTTTCAAGCCTTACTATAAAGATTTTGGTTAAATTTTCAGTAGAGATGCAAATTACAATTTAAAATAATGTATATATATATATCATCCCATTAAGTTGGGGCTGGAGACCCAAGGCCAGAAGCCACAATCAAGTTGTTTACATAAAATAATAGGGACAACCCTGCTTCGTGTGCCACCTCCCATCATCACTCGGTAAGCTCAGCTCACCTGGGAACTCTATTTTTAGGCCCTTTGTGTCTCTTCCGAAATACAATGACACGATGTTATTTGGGAAACAAATACCTACAGTTTGATACCTCAGTCTGGCGTTTTATTTCAGTATTACCCTATTTTTTTCATACACCTCTTGTTAATTGCCCTTTTCAAAATCTGATGGTATATTTGGATTCAGAAGAAAATTAATTTTAATTTGGTATCCCACTTGAGTAGATAATTTCAGTTTTAAAACATTTTTTGTTTTCAAACATTTCAGTTTTTGGGCCTCCTATACCCCAAATCTTTAGTTTTTAAGCTGAAATTCATGGATAAGGTGCACATTCGTTACATGTGTAGAACTGTGAAGGTTTGAAACTTTTACCTGAGATTTTCCTAAAGTTAGGTCAGAAATACTACTTTTTTGTGATTTTTCCATAAGAAATACATTTTTGGGGGTAAAAAAGGCTGCCATTTCAGAACTAAGAAGAATTTGTCAAAATCACTTCTTATTGCACGCCTACAGTATAAGACCAATCATCTTACAAAATTTCAGCATCGAAGGTTTAGTGGTTTTTCAAGAAACGGTGATCAGTGAGTGAGTGGTATTTGGCTGTTATATACACGGGGTGTCACTACTAACTACATTAACTTCAACAGGGTTCCACTGACAAAAAGGAACAAAAAAGTTCCAATAAACCATAGGCCAATTCTCAACCATTTGGCTGTAATGACGCATTTTTTATTTTTTAAAATTATATGACTTGTTACTGTTAGTTTGACGGTAAAACCAAACCAATTTTATTTATGATATGGAAAGTAATATCATTTGAAAGAGTATTAAATTCCCTACAAATTAAACATAGTACTAAAATAACAAGCTTTTTTACGTTTTGGAAAAACTGTAAAGTTGAAAATGTTTGTTGCAGAGAATCTCCTTTAAGGCAACTAAGGATTTTTCTTTTTGTGTTCCCTTAAAATTTCTGATGGGCTTCTTTGAAGAATACAGACACATCATTGTCAACCAGAATCGATCTTATTTTGCTCTTATCTTCAACTACTAAAAATGCCTTGTACAAAGAAAATGCTACTTACTGCAACTACTGATTTCCACTTTACAATCGATAAAATTTACGTAAGGCGGGTACCTTATGTCAAGGTTTCCGATGAAATGAAAATCTCTTTATTAAAGGTAATGGATTAGGACCGTGTATTGGAAATGCGTTCAGGTCTTGGGAGCTGCACGAATTTCCCGAACTTCCATCAAGTACCAGACAGTCTTGGACAATTAAAACATCTTCGCAATTGGAAAACCTCGTTACATCATACTTGTGTTCCAAACTGCAAGGAAAAGTGATTTGGCAAAAGATGCTAGTCTCTTTGATAAGTGCTCACTTACAGATGTGAAACTCTTTCTAAACTTTCAGTACTATCATGATAATTTACGTGGTGATGACGCTCTGTTGTATGAAATGTACGCAAGGTTCTAGTCATTTTACTATGGAACACCTCACTCTATCATGAGTCTCACAGCTTTCAAGAATTGTCCTGTTTTCGTTATTGACTGTTCTAAACAGTATGATAATCTAAAGTCTGGTCCTGTAGATGTCTGTCTGGAATTTGAGTCTTCTGCTGCTTTTCCAATGGGTACCACTGCCTATTGCTTGATCATTCATGATGCTCTGATCGAGTACAGCCCACTTACTGGTACTGTCAACAGAGTTCTCTAGTGTCGCATCTTCTATAAAAGGAAGCTGAGCAAACGCTAAGTATAAGTTGCTGCTTAGTCAACATGGGTTCAACATCTCCTGCTCCAGAGGCTAATATCTCCAGTATTGATTTCCACCAGTTGACAAGGAAAATGCCCCTCCACAACAGGATCTGACAGGCTTTCTGAAGTTAATGTATAACGTAAATTCACGTTTTCAAAATTCGTTACTGTGGGTCTTTTTAAAGAGGTTGACTTTCACGTGGGCATTTTATTTCACAAACAAGGCAATCGGAAATATGTTTTGTTGTATCATCCTGAATTTATTGAGTTTCAGAGTCTGGAACCTTCAATTACTCGTGCCTAAAGCACCAAGAGTGAGAAAAGGAGATTTGCATTTTTTTGGATTAAAAATAGTAATTAAAAATATTTACTTCAAGCCGCATGTAGAGGTCCAAGGTGCTAAACATAAAACATCTGTCCTATTTAGTGAGTCTGAATGGCTAGACTTTGTCAGCTTACTGCCTTGCATTTCTCGGTTTATGGACCAATTATCCTGTGTTGAATCTTAATCGAGCACATTGATCGGGTTATGCATAGTGATTCAGTCTATGTTCCCCCACCACAGCAAGTAAACTTATGGGATGCAGATTGTCTGCATGATGACATTGTTTGGTATAAGAAAACAAAACCCACAGTAAATTAGTCAGAATCATGTTGACACCAGCAGTGGTGGAATTTCATGGTTTCAAAGACAATCACAATAATTTTATCGTTAAAGAATTTTTCATTGTGGGTCCTTGTATAAATGTATGGTTTTTAAATCTCCTTATTGTTGGAGAAAACTTAACAGCGCTGTTCAAAAGATGAATAATTGGTGTGAGCAAAAATTTCACAAAATGTTGTGGGAGGAGGGTAGTATACCTTTTAGTTTTAAGCTAGTTCATAGTTTGCTCAAACCCTTTGATATGGTTTATACCAAGTAGTTGGAGAAAAAGTAATTTCTTTCTAAATTTCACAGGACCTTTCAAGAGCTCAAAGAGTCTTGGAAAGTTCTATTTGGTTATTTATTTTTACCTTGTTGTCTTCCACAACACGCTAAAGATGGTAAGTGTGCCTTAGTGAGTGCACAATTTTGCTATAAAAAGTAAGATAAACATAAGTGTTCCTAGCTCTGTGTGAGTGTGTGTGTTCTTTGGCTGGCTTAAACTCTGTAAGTCCAAGACACTTGTGTGAAATACCGTACCGTAGAGGTTAGGGCAGCTCTAATTAAATTAAAAAATCGCCTGATACCATTCTCAAAGGCAGCCATAAAACGCATAAGACCCTAGGCGGGCATAATCACAACTCTTTATTCTGGTCACGTGATTTGATGTGGGTACCCAAAACCGAGGCTAGCTGATTGATGCATACAAATAAATAATACGTGAATTTAAATTAACTACTTGTTGGCTTTTGCAAACTAAATTTTCTCAAATATATTTGGATTAAAAAAGACAGGTTAATTTTTTTTCTTAAGTATATTTAAAATGTACTCCTTGCATCAGTAAGTTGACAATGCAACAATCCACAGAATTAAACGATAACAAAACTTTCAGTGTATATTGTTGAGTAGAGAATCTTGCTCTTTTAATACTTTTTTCAAGTTAGCAAGATAGTTGAAATATATATATTTTTTAAATTAATTAGACAAATATCCAACTAAGGTTTTATTTAAAAGGAAATATCTGTATAGGGTGAGTTTTAAGTCAGTTACCACCCTGACTTGTTTCCACAGTTTATAAAAGATGTACTTTTTAAATATGTCATTAAATTAATATTAATCCACACTACATTAATGGACTACCGACTAGAGTGCAACTTTAACACTTCAACCGATTACTGAATATGACTTACAAGGATACGTTTGCAGTTTGAGGGGAGGGTCAGTGCCGGGCTATGATGGAGTTTCGGCCAATGTCCTTAAAGATAACTTGAATATACTGAGTAAACCTCTTTTACACATCATTGATTTAAGTTTAGGTTCCTTTCCAGACTGTTATAAAATAGCAAAAGTTTTTTCTTTATATAAATCAAAAGATATTACCAATAAAAATAACTTTCATCCTATATCATTGTTGAGTGTATTTACTAAAATCATTGAAAAAATAGTGAAAGAACAATTAGTATCTTACCTACAAACAAATAATATTCTTAGTGTGCATCAGTACGGGTTTCTAAATGACAATAATATTTCTGATGTGCTGTTTGATATGAATAAAGAATTAAATTATGCAATATCTGACAAACAACATCCAATGTTAATATTTCTCGACCTTAAAAAAGCATTTGATTCTGTGAACCAATAGAAATTGCTGAGCAAACTAGAAATTATTGGAAAACGCGGCAAAAGCCTTGCTTGATTCACCAGTTATCTCTTCAACAGATCACAGTTTGTCTCTAATTTTAGAAAAAATAGCGATGTCTTGCCAGTAGACTATGGAATCTTCCAAGGCAGTAATCTTGGGCTACTTTTATTTGTTATCTATATAAATAACATATTGATTTATATATATAAGTAATTGTATCATTGTTTTTATCTCGAAATGGCGGTGTTAAAATGACATATCACATGACCACGTACCTGTTTAAAGACTCCTCGATCTTTAACCTCAAAAGATTCCCAAAAACATTGAAACACTCTAAATGTAGTGTGGTTTAATATTAATGCTATGGCAAATTCATAAACCACACTGTTTATAAAGTATGGAAAAACGTAAGGAGGTAACTCACCCTGTATAATTTTATAATGGTGTTGTTTGAGAATTCAATGTTTCTGTGTACACTTGAGGAATTTCTTAAGATACAATTACAATAATTTAGACTCAGACTTGCTGTACCTTCAATGAATTGTCTGTGCACAAGGTTTAGCTATCTTTATTAAATTAAAACACTATAACAATTAAATGTGAAATTAAAAATTGTGAAATATACCCCGTAAAATCTATCATATGATTGGGAGGTAAATTGCTTATTCATATTACAGGTATCATAAAGAATAAAGACACAACAAACTTTATATGCGGTTGCTTTTTAAAACTTTTATTAAATATGAGAGCATAAAGATTAAAGTAAAAAATAACTGAGTGTTGGGATTCCCATGCATGATTTAAGTAAACGGTTGGATGATAACAAATCTTCCAAACTAAAAAAGGTAACCAATTATTTTGAATTCTGTTGTTAAAACATAACTAGTGTTAGATTATATTTTTACAGACATATAAATCATACAGTATTAATATCATAAATCTAAGTTACATTCAATAACAATATTTTATTTTAAAATAAAAATGTATGATATAAATTTTACAGTATTAATATCATAAATCTAAGTTACATTCAATAACAATATTTTATTTTAAAACAAAAATTGTAACATGTTAAAGGCAACAGCGGTGGTTAGGACTGTAGCTTATTAACTTACAGAGGAACATTTCATAGCCAAAAAATAACGACATTAATAACTATAATTTAACTTTCAGTCTTATTAACTTCTGTAACATTTCAAGAATGACTACATTAGCTTATAAGATATGAAATATAAAAGCTCTAAACCTTAATCTAGAATAATTCATGTAAATTGTAACTCTACTTTACAAGAGACAAATTGTAAATTTGTAATCTGTTTCTCATAAACTAATTTATCTTAAACCACCTAATAACAATAATTTAAAGTCCTAAAAATGATCAACTTTACAAAAACTTATCTATTGACAATTGTATATATGTTTTTTGTCTTGACAAGAGATAAGCCCACGATACATAATATTGAGAAATCATTGCATAATATAATATTCACCTTTTCAAATGCATGTATCTGTATTTAAAAAAAAATAAAAACAATTTTTTATTGTTTAGTATAACTAAGACTAACTTAACCATCATATTTATAATAACCTCAGTAGCATATAAAACCATGCTTTGGCATAAATACTGTATTAGTAAAATAAATTATTATTATTTAGTAATGATTTATGGGATAAAATTATAGGTAATATCATGAATATCAAACTCTATGGATAGGAATTAGTAATAAATATATTGCTTTAATAAATGCACAATGCCAGTTGATACTATTTTTCAATTAAAATTTTGTTGTAAAATAATTTTTGTTCCGTCTTCATTCCAAGGCACTAGCATATCTTTGATGATAATGTAAGGTGATGAAATATAATAAATTAACAATAAAAGATAGCTTTCCTTCTAATCATTACCATCCTTTAAATATTTTAAAATAAACCACACTCATGGGTACAACAAAAAATAATATTTGATTAAAGAATGAAAGAATAGAAATAAAAAACATTTCTTGCTTAAAATAAAATTTATAACTATATAGGACACAATCAAGATAATATGACAATTTGAGATAAAATTACATTTGTAAATGGAATGTGTTACGAAGTAAGTTTTTAGAATTTTAGGCTAGTATCACACTCAGTGGATCTACAAGTAGCTGCCATATAATAAATAACAGGCAACTATGTCCAGAAGCAGTCTAAAATCCACTAGAATGGAAATTAGCTGTGTAATTTTACCCATTTAATTCAATTTTTGAAACATAAGCTGTTCTTCCAAAGCAGAAAAACCGCAGAATGTTATTCTAGCCGTATATTATGATTTTAAAATGGATAAAACCACAAAGTCTGTAACTTTGTAATGAAGCAGCTTGTGGAAAAAAGGATGTAGTCCAGTGTACTGCTTTGGCCAGCGAGTGCCCTTTCATACGGGGTAACAACACAGATTGAGTTGATTAAATTTTTTTGGGGAGAGATTTTCACAGTGTTTTTTGGTTTTTTTGTTTTCTTTGAGCGGGGGAGGGGAGTGTAATCAAACTGATTGAGTGAAAATAATCCATTCAAACCCATAATTGTATGAATATACAACGTAATTAAGTTAATCCCATTCTTCTTGCAATGCTAACACCATGTAGGATGAGTAGGGAATCCCACGAACAATCTGCTTTTGTGTGCCTTCGACAAACAAGATGTAGTAGCAACAACATCTTTCATATCTGCATTAGAAGGGAGGGGCTAGAGTTGGCTCTTATCTCTAAAAATGACAGACACTCAACCTACTATTGCGTTGTGGTACGAGTACTTGCCGCAGATTTCGTTAGTAAAAGACGACCATGACTCTCAGGGCAGTGACATATAAAGATAAATAACCTTGTCTATAGCTGTCTTTGAACAACGTAATACAGTCAATGAATACCAACATTCAAAGTAGGACACAAGTTAGTAGAGTGTGTAGTAAGTTCACTTAAGTGACATTAAAGTTGAAATCAGTTGTGTACCTGGTGTTGTTTTATATGTGAATCATGCCGTGTTCACCTAAAATTTGTGTTAGTAAAAATGATATGAGTTATCAGATTACAAACTCATAGTATGCCTGCAAATTGTTGAAAGGATGTTCCCTGATTTAGTTTTTTTTTGCAAGGATTTAGAAACCCTGTAATAGTTTCATTGCAAGGAGTAACTAAATGGTGACTAATTGTTCAAGGTTTGTGGAAAGAGTTAAGACTAATATAAAGGCACTGAGAAGTGAGAAAGCTTGGGGAAAGCTTCTTGTAAAAGTGGAAACGTTCTTTTATGAACATGACATTGTTCAGACATCAAGTTTAAGAGATGTTAAAAGAAAAAGAACTAAGTTAATGGATGATATGGGTCCAAACGAATCTATATTACATGTTAAAAGAAGGCTAAAGGTTGAATTTATTTACAAATGTATCGACTACATTCTCAGCTACTACTTCTGTGATCACTATCTATTTATGACTAAACAAAAATGGCAAGTTTAAGCAAAGGACGTGATACAGCTGGTGAAGGCATCGAATCTGATAAAGAAATTTACACACTCAAGAAAATGAGCAAGAAAAACAAAATAAATCATGGGTCAGTAAAGGTTTTGTAAAACCCTGCAGATGCCTGACACATTTCTCTGAGTTTAAATGTAACGCACACAATTCTATCTCGGCCAGATACTAGTTGCTCTGCAGAAAGATTAACTAGTTAATGGAAAATAATGAAAATGCATTTAAGATCCAGTATGAGCGATTCATGGCTATCGTTAATATTGAATTTTTCTTTAGAAAAGGACATTTTGTAAAAACTATCATATAATTGGCGATTTTTGGGAACATAGCCACTTGTTAAAAAGTACAGTTTAAAAACCACCATTGTTTGATCATATAACACGTACTTACGTTTATCTGTCAATCTGTCCACAAGTGAAAACTGGACGATCTATCACCAGGTCTTTGTCTCTATTAAGTTGATTACACATGATACTTATTCAATACAAAGTTATAATAAAATTTAACTAACGAGAAAACTACATGCCGGCACGCACTGATACAGTCCTGTAGGCGAGCGACAGACTGGAAATACAGTTGGTACTTTAAGAGTTGGTTTTACAGTAAATATTCTCTTAAATTTTTGAAGAGAGGACCCCGAATTCACCCTTTAATTTTAATTTTTTACCTCCTTCCAGGTGGGGGAATCTGTGTCATAAACCCTTTCTGCAACCTTACTTACAAATACAAATCATTAATTAAATACAAGTTTTGCCATACTATGTGTAACTAACTACATATTATTCATTTACATATTCCAATCCATCCTCCGAGAGCCAAACATGATTTGGACTGCCTAATTTTATTGGACCAAAAATTTATTCTATCATCAGTTCTTCAATTGGAAGTATTTTCAAGGAAAGGACAGATAAGTAGTTTATGATGAGTAGATATCTTTAGTATCATAAAAATATAGCAAAATTTATTAACTTTCTGGCAGTTGATGAAATAGGGCTAAACAGATGCATGAATTGGAGCTCATCATACGAGTAAAGGCTGTTATTGAGTGGCCAAACTTGTACAAACTTAAAGTTTGATCTAACGGCTGGATTAGTGCAACAATTGATGTTGCTGCCCTTTAGACTAAAACCACAGCAGTTAATTATATATTCAAATATAGACCCCATTCTCATTTCACACTTAGATCAACTTCTTAAACAACCATTTCCCAAAGTATCCATCCTTCATACACTCATAAATAAAAATTACATAAGGTAATTAGTTGTTACATTCCATTCTCCCAATTCTGTTTTTATTTAGGTTTCAAATTCTGTCTTTTAAATAAAATACTTGTTTGTGTTGTAAATCCGAACAAAATTACTAAAACGTAACAGATTATTTTATCATAAACAGTTGCTTCACTAACACTCAGTTGATTATTATGTTAGTACTAAGTTGATGTTTGGATCAAAGTTATTAATTTTAAATTTACAAATAATTTTGTAATTAGTCTAAAAATGTCTTTAACATTTTGTTAATTGTTATAAAGTAGTTTAGTTACAAAACTTATTGTACAAATGTATAATATTGTTTATATAACAATTTTAAAAGTAATACAATAGCATAAAATTACAGTCACTTATCATACAGAAGTCTTTTTATAATTTAAATAAAATGAACCATAGTTAAAAACAAAATACCTTAAAACAACTTATATCTAACATTACTAAGTACTTGTAGCTAAAATTGACACACCTCACTCATTCAACACCAACGAAAACTATAATCATCAATAACTTACTCTACGGGACAAAATCTCTCACTTTTCACATTGATATGTTGGGTTTTGATTTGGTCTTATCTGGAGTAAAAAACTATCTACTGACTTGTCCTTTCTTATTTTAAACTAACCTAATAAACAAGTATGAAATAAATGGAAATTATTAAAACATGATTCTTTTTGAAATTAACTATAAATGTCAATGAAATTCTCTCACTGGTGATATTTTTTTAGCCTAGCTAACCGGGTTTACACAATGATAAAATACACATCCAAGAAATTTGCTAGTAATTTTTGTTTGTATGATAGATATTTCCCATTACATACAATAGCCAAGTAAAGTGGTCACAAGAACATGGTCAGTAATAAGTATTACTTTTGAAGCAAAAAGTAATAATCTGTCATAGTATAGTGCATAATTTTTTTCCTCATAACCTGTTTGTTTTACTAACATAGTTAGTAAAAATACTAATTATTTTACATAAACACGGATATATTTTTAATGGAATTTGAGCTCTTGTTTCCTTAAAACTTCCCTATTATCCGACTCATGGTTGATGGCCTGCGAACAGCGCATGTCCTACAGATTTTACCCCCACCACGCACTGTCATATGTTCATAATGCTAGAAGTATGTATCTGTCATAACAACAATGATCCCACTTGCCACAGTGTTTACATTGGATTTTATATTGTGTTAGTTTTATCAATTGAGTTATAATTGAGGTATTCTTAATGGTTTAATGATAGAGTAATTGCCAGTTTCACCAACATAATTAAATTTGTTATAACCGTAGTTAAAATAATTGACCATAATTGATTGATTATGTTTTGTACGGAACTGTACCTTGCAGCTCACAGTCACTGGAGGGGAACAGTGGTAGGAGAAGTAAACATTCTCTCACCTCTACACGCTATTTAAGATGAGACATTATATTCATAAGATATAATGTCTCATCTTCTGTAATTTACCATTGCGTTTAGTAAAAAATGTTATAAGTACTGTGTTTTATCACTTATTCTGCAATCAGTGTTAAAAGCAGTTTGCATTTTTAAATTTATTAAAATATTGACACTTTTATTAAAATATGTACCCTCAGAATTCTTAACATAAGCAGAATTAATTTTCTTGACTCAATTTTACCAATGTAACTAAATTCACTATAAGGAACTAGTGGCATTTGTGACCGCTTCTTGTAATGTCGATGCCAGTGTTGAATTTAATAAGTAAGGTAAAACTGTACTTGTAACATTACTGTCTGTAATATTCAGACTTTCTGGTGCTCCCGTGTACATTTTTGTAATGTCAGCAATGCTCATTTTTGTCCCAAATACAAGAGCGAATAGTCCAAATATGAACAGGAAAATATTTTTGATGATGACCCAACTACCAGGTCCGAAGCCAATGTCCCAGTAAGTGACCATTTCTATGAAGATAGGGATGATTAGTCCGAGAATGGAAAAACAGAAAGCTCCGATGAGACCAATGAAGGGCCCAATTGTTGGCACTGCCACTGCGAGCAATACTGTGGACAAAAAGGAACAATGACATTTTATCACAGTTACGGTTTATGATTGGCCACTAATAAATAACATTACAATAAGTAACAATATCTGTGTCCCACAAATGTAGTATTGCTAAATCGTCCATTATTTGGCAATGTGACAATCAAAAATTATAATTTAAAAAGTCTGACAGTCTAATCGTAAGTCTTTTTAGAGAATGTTAACAAGGATAAAAAATTCCTGTGGAATGGGAAGTTCAGGAGGTTTCCTACCAGGGAGGTTCATCTCACAGTCTGGCAGTGGCGGCTTTTGACCTAGTAAAGTGGGGGTTCACACACCGGGGGTTTTGGGGTGTACAGAGTACCCCACAAGTAAAAGCGCACAATTAAAATGTTCTAAAAATTATACGCTTAAACATGCATTTTAAAATATTTTATAAGATATTTTAACGTAGTTAAAAACCATACTTAACCAAACAACAGATTTTAAAAGAAGTCGGAGTGGAGCACACGGCAAGTGTGCACCGCTGGCTTCTATTACAAGACGGCCCCACCACCGCCTTCCAGACAGAACAGCTGATTAGGCCTTGCATATACGCTATGGAGCACAACCGGGACTGTGCGACAGTACTGTGAGATTAGCGGAAGCTAGCTGAAGGCGCCTCTTTGAGTTTTCTTACGTTTAAAATCACATATTTCGTAATTTCAATGTGTAAATAATTTAACCAAAACTTTAAATGTGGTTCATTTTCTTTTTCAAATCTCACAGGTGGTTCACGTGCTCAGTGCTCTTATGGAGTAGCCGCCACTGCAGTCTGGGCATTTTTAATATTAATTTTTAATAATTAACATTTTGTTTGGTTAATTTTTTACAGAAAGGTAGGAAATACTGTGTTTATGTTTGAAATTGAGCCCTGGGTGTGGGAATTATTTATTGATTTTTTTCGTTATTTTACCAGTTTCAATTGTGTACTGTGTAAACCTGCTCTTTGGAAGAAAGTTATTTTGATGATTATGAGCTACAAGAAAGCAAACATCGCAAAACAATCCTAAGGTGTAAAATATTAGTGCTTTTTGTACTCAAAAAAACTTTAAAACAAAAATGATACAAATTAAAACCTTCATAGGTTAACAATAGTGAAAATATTAATCCTATTTTTATTTTTGTATGTTTAGTGGTTGTGTGGAGTTTTTTTTTCAAACTTGGGGTATCTGCAGTTTTGAATCAGACAGTAGTCTAGAGTGCTCTAGTTTAAGGTGGCCTTTTCCTAAACTGCCATCTACCGCTGGGAGATCGACAGCCATATAGTAGCAATGCAATTCTACTGTCAGAGACAAAAAATGCTTACCTATTTCAACTCTACGGTTTGTGTTTGTTATTTTTGTGAGTTATAGTGAACACTGTAAAATAATTAAAGGTTCATTCCAGTGGCCCATGAATGGATTTTATAATTTTGTAATGTAAAATTATCAAGAATGACATATTATAAAGTTTCACATATTTTTTAACCATGAAAATACTTATTTTATTCCAAAAACCAACTTATGGTTCACTAGAATAGGTCTTCACCTTTGAAATAACAATTAAAGTGTTACAATATGATTATTAATACAAACCACATCATTGAAGTGCAAACCCATGTTTCTAGCTTTTTTTTTTTTGTAGAAGGAAACAGCCACCTTAGACCTGATTGGTCCTCACCTTGTAAAAAAGCAAAGCTGTAAGCTTGTAATCACAGCCAACAAAGTCAGATATTGATCATAAAGATCAGATTCCACAAGAAACTGTTTGTCACTCCTCTGTCTTGACCACTAGACTATTGATATATGACCCTTTCTGAGGATGAGTCAATCGTCATGAGTAACCAGATAATTCAAGTTATCCACATTTATCTTATACTGAAGTATTTCCCTGTTACTTTTCTTGGTGAAAATGTAAATAATGTTTTATAGATTGATTCCTTCAAAATTCACTTATACATTTTGACATCAAGACAAACTTTTCATTAGTCAAACTAATAATGGTAGTTAGGCTAATATTAGGTTATTAGCACATTGAGAGTAGTTAACTGAAAATAAAACATTGTAAGAGCAATTACTTGAATAACAAGCTAAAAATGAGCCAAACTATTGCGGTAACTGGTGCTGTTGACTACAATGTCAATATTACATTAGAAGCATCCTACCATTATTCCGTCATGTCGCCACACCATTCTCTAACGTATGAGACTGAGGCTTGTCGGACCATGTAGGTCCGTACCCGCGGAGGGATGGTTCTAATGCAATTGCACCAGTCACCTTTTTGCGTCTTGACTCAGATTCGAACCCAGGCCAAGCTGACTCTCTTGGCATAGGAGGCGAAGACTATAACCACTAGACTATCGAGGCGCGATAAGGCATTGGCCAAAACCGGTTCAAAACAGCTAACGCTCTGAGCGGGAGAATTTATTACTGCGATTTTGAAGTATGTTGCTAAACAAAGAACAAGCCCAGCTCGTGGTTCGATGCCAGTCGGTTAAATATTCAATTTAACTCTTACTCCTGTGGCCACTCAAATCCAAGGTGATTTTTGACCTCGCCAACAAGTTGCCTCCACAGTCCTCTATCCTCTGCCATTTAGATGTCTCCACCAAGACTTCTCACATCCTGTTCCACTTGGTCATCCCATCTTATTCTTGGTCGTCCTAGAGGTCGCCTTCCTGCTGGTTTCACCATCCATACCCTTCTTATCATTTTTTCTTCTTCCCATCTCCTCACATGACCAAGCCATCTTATTATTCTGCTTCTAACCACCGCCAGAATATCAGGTCTCCTATACAGTTCTCTAAGCTCTCTGTTCTTTTTCATTCTCCACACTCCTAATTCATAGGTAGGTCCATATATTCTTAAAATGTTGTTTTCAAATGTAATCAATTTTTTTTGTTATACATTGTAAGAGTCCACACCTCAGATCCATACAATAAAACAGGTTATACAATAGCTATATATATTCTTATTTTTATGGGTCTTGACAGTTTACTTTTGAATAACTTTAGGAGAATCCAGTAGCATCTATTTGCTGCATTAATTCTGACTTATATTTCCTCTTCCATTTTATTTTGGCTGGTCAAATTTACTCCCAGATACTTGAATTCTTCAGTGGCTAAAAATTTGTAATCCATTACGTCCAGTGTTGAGTTGATTTTTATCCTGCCTGTCTCCCTATCTTCATATATTTATTCTTTTCTTCATTAACTTGAAGACCTACTTTGTTGGCTTCTTTTAACAGGACACCTGCTAGCGTTTTTAGATCACTTTTATTATCAGCTACTAATGCCACATCATCAGCAAATGATAAATCATTGATTATACCTCAATGTTTGCGCCTATTTGTCCCCATTTTGTTACTTTTAGTGATTCTTCAAGAGCAAGGTTGAACAACAATGGTGACAACGCATCTCCTTATCTTAACCCTGTTTTGACGTCAAAAGTGTCTGTAAATTCTATTTCTATTACTTTCCCTCTTGAGCCTTCAACACACATTTTTGTTAGTCTGATTATCTTTTCTGGGATGTTTTTTTGTCCAAGATATGTCCACAATTTTGATCTCACAATTCTATCATAAGCCTTTCTAAAGTCAATGAATTATATATATATATATATATATATATATATATATATATATATATACATATAGATTTTTGTTGTATTCCCAGTATTTTGAGGCCAGCTCTTTTATAATAAATATTTGGTCAGTAGTTGATCTTTCTTTCATAAAGCCTGCTTGTTGTTATCCAATTATTTCTTCTCCGTATCTTCTTAGTCTGTTAAATATTAGCTTTGACAGTATTTTATATGTACAATTAAGTAGTGATATTCTTCTATAGTTTGTACATTCTTGCTTATCTCCTTTTTTGTAAAGTGGTATTATCACACTCTATTGCCACTCCATTGGCATACTTCCATTCTCCAAATTTTCAATATCATCGTATGTAGGAATTTCATTATTTTAATACCAACACTTTTGATTATTTCAATAGGTATTCCATCTTCCCCTGGTGCCTTCCCATTTTTTAATGTTTTCATCACTTTCTCATTTTCCTCTATAGTTGGTTCTAAAACATCTTCCTGATTTACACCCTCTATGTTCACCTCTTGTTCATCTTCTACGTTATTATCAGCATTTAGACATAACATTCATAACCTAAATTTCAAATAACCCACCCGCCCACCCATACATGTACAGTGGTGTTTACCTAACCGTCCACCCATACACGTACAGTAGTATTGGCCCACCCATACATGTAAAGTGGTGTCGACCCACTCGCCCGCCCATACATGTACAGTGGTGTTGAACCACTCGCCCGCCCATACATGTACTGTGGTGTCGACCCACTGGCCCGCCCATGCATGTACAGTGGTGTTGACCCACTCCCCCGCCCATACATGTACAGTGGTATTGACCCACCCACCCGCCAATACACGTAGAAGAAATGTTAATAAAATAACAGAGAGAATGTATCTGGATGAAGATAAGAAAATAAGAGTTTTAAGTGAAAATCTCAAATAGATTCGAAGCTCTACTAACAGAAGAAGATGAGGAAGAGACACAAGTAGAGACAATGTGACAAACCTTAAAAACGAACTTTAAAAAAAAAACAGCAAATGAAGTTTATATAAAGAAAAAGAACCCAAAAAACCCTGGTTCAATGAGAAGTGCAGAGAATTAGTAATTAAAAGTAAGGAGGCAAATAATAAACATCTGAAATGCTGAAACTAAGGAAACAAACTTGGAAGTAAATAAAAGATTGACGAGAAAAAAGAAAATTTATAAATAATAAACTAGCAAAGGCAGAACAAGATTTAAAAGTGAATAACACTAAGGAATTTTACAGAACTGTGAGATTTTTTTCAGAAAGGTTAGTCTTCAAAGTAGTTCTTCCATCTTTGAAGTATTTTAGATGTTTCCACTACTGCATTTCCATCTTTGTTTTTCACTCCCATTACTTTAGGACTGCAACACTCCCATTACTTCAAAGTACAGTGAAAACCCTATTTTCCACCAGGTTCTGTTATCCGTCGGTGTCTGGGTTCGTCGCGGCACGATATGACAGTAACCGTATGACTCATCTGTCTAGAAGACGACAATTTCCTCTATAGCCGTCTAGCCCACATAAGCCTAGTTCCAACGGCCTGCCATCCGTAAGGCCTCATCTGCCGTCTACCAGATAACAGGTCGTTCGAACAGCTCTGCTGTGTATTGGACCCACCCACCCGCCCCTACACGTACCACTGTACAGTGTCAGTACCACTGTACGTGCAGGGGTGGGCGGGTGGGTCAGTACCACTGTACGTGTAGGGGTGGGCGGGTGGGTCAATACTACTGTACTTTACATTAATGTTAATATAGATTAGTGACATGATGTGATTATATCGTCACAGTCGATGTCGCATCCAATACTGTGGTAAACGTGTGTCAAGTTATGTCGCGTTGTTCTTACTCCCCCTTGCAATACTATGACAGGGCTAGCACCTTGTCAGTTACTCCTTTATTAACCTACTCTGGTATCAGTCTCAGAGATACCACTGAGGATGACACATCACAGCATGGGCGAAATGTTTGGTTATCTTGTAAATAATGTAGATACCACCTTGACGTGGTTGTCCCCGGAAAATATAGATTCCGCTACACGCACAGTGGTATTGACCCACCCACCCACCCCTACACGTACAGTGGTAATGACCCACCTACCCGCCCCTACATATACAGTGGTATTGACCCACCCACCCGCCCCAACACATATAGTGGTCTTGACCCACCTACTCGCCCCTACATGTACAGTGATATTGACCCACCCACTCGCCCCTACACGTATAGTGGTATTAACCACCCACCGGCCCCTACACGTACAGTGGTATTGACCAACCCACCCACCCCTACACGTATAGTGGTCTTGACCCACCTACTCGCCCCTACATGTACAGTGGTATTGACCCACCCACCCACCCCTACACGTACAGTGGTATTGATCTTTTGTCCGGGGTTGCCTGTACAGGTCTCGTACAACATGGGGAAAGAGGCAGCACATCAAAGGCATATTGTCGAAGATGAGGTTTTAAGCTGCGACACCTACACAGGTCACGGGCCGTTGGAACGGTCCTGTCTGATGATACACAGGCGAGTCGCGGAAACATACTATCCGTGTACCGAAATCGGGCCGCCTGATGTCTGCGAAAACACTATCTGTGGGAACTGGGCTTTAATATGTTACACTGTACAGCAGTTTAATTTTAATAATGTTGATAATTAATTTTTGTGCTCATTATATAATGTACAAGCTTATGTTTTGAAAACTAGGCCTACTGTAATAAAAGGGTAGTTGTGACCTGCAGTATATACATTCTGTAACATGTCTCTTTTCTAACCTTTTCATTCTCATTTTGTTAATCAATATGTACTATACAGCATTTAAAATTAGCGTAAATAAGCAATAATAATGAATTTCCAGCGATATAAGTGTGTTTGGGTGCATTCTCTTCAATCCGTGTATTCTCAAATCCGTCACGACCACGGTCCCGACCCCTGGCGGAAAATAGGGTTTCTACTGTAGTTCTTCCATCTTTGAAGTATTTTAGATGTTTCCACTACTGCATTTCCATCTTTGTTTTTCACTCTCATTACTTTAGGGCTGTAACCTTTCTGAAAAAATCTCACAGCTCTGTGAAATTCCTTAGTGTTATTCACTTTTAAATCTTGTTCTGCCTTTGTTAGTTTATTATTTATAAATTTTCTTTTTTCTCGTCTTAATCTTTTATTTACTTCCAAGTTTGTTTCCTTAGTTTCAGCATTTCAGATGTTTATTATTTGCCTCCTTACTTTTAATTACTAATTCTCTGCACTTCTCATTGAACCAGGGTTTTTTGGGTTCTTTTTCTTTATAAAAACTCCATTTGCTGTTTCTTTTAAGTTTTTTTTTAAGGTTTGCCATATTGTCTCTACTTGTGTCTCTTCCTCATCTTCTTCCTGAAATATCAGCAGTGGTGGTAGATAGTGTAGGAACACCATGATGCGGTCAATAAGAAAAAACAAATTTTCTACTAAATATTTTCAACGTTTATAATGATTTACTTTGAAAACAGTTTTTTATTAGTAAAAATATATATCTCTTAAGTTGTAGAAGTTGAAAAGCAAACTTGAAACATTTAAATCTAAAAGGAATAGTTGTCAAGGACAATAACGCTACCAATCAGACAGTAAGACAAGAATGGACTAACAAGTGAATTTGACATGTTGGCATTGCAAGTAAATAAAAAACTAGGAGAAAAATTACTGAAGGTCCACAAGTTGGTGCTTCTGAGGAAAAAAATGAATAAATAAAACAAGGCTATAGGACACCAAAACAGTATTTCTACTTATGTCAAAACATCACAATAATTTAATCCAAAATAAATAACAAAGTTAATATATTATGGATCTTATAACACTGTAAATAAACACCAGTACCTCACCTGAAATCACTGTGAGCAAAGTTCGCACGACATACTCTGCAAATCTCGAATTTTTAGAATACCTATCCTTGAGGCCATTCCACACAATCTCAAGGCACACATAATACTGGAGTCCATATGTGAAAAACACAGCCAGGGCAACTAAAATCTTCACAGATTGAGCCGGTCTGTATAACAAAATAAGTTATTTTTAAATTAATGTAATAAAACCTAAAATATTGTATGAAAGAATGCAACTGTGAGATTCATATAAATAAGAAATTTGAAAATTTAAATGCATACATTAATATAATACTATGGGACACCCCAGCACGATACCTCAGACTCGGTAATGCTAGTTGGTATTAAGTTTCACTTGCTATGCTCGTGACACCTCAAAGCCTGTGGCTGTTTACTTCAAATATTAGTTGGTAAACTGTATCAAGGAGAACCATCTTGTGTTAAAAGCTAATATCATGTGGTAGGAAGTATGATACACGTTCATTCGTCTAATAAGTATTATGTTAACATTCAGGATATATATATAGATATATATGACAGTTTTCTAGAAATCAATTTCTGATTTTTCTGATGTTTAAGTGTGTTGCCTGCATCAATATAAGTCTGGTAGTATTACAGAAAGATCGTTGAACCAGTTTTCGTCTGCCACAACTGTAAATAAAAATGATCTTATTGAAATACCAGCAGAGTTACAAGGACACTTCGACACTGCATGCATTAATCGTGAACTATGTGCTGTATTTGAAAAAAAGTCATGTGTGCTCGTGTAATAAGAAGATTATATCGTTTGCTTTGGGAAGAATACACTAATTACCATGATGAGTAAAGACGTGGACGAGTGTGAATGACAAAGCCGAAATAATCATGCCTTCATGATTACAGTTCTGTTGGGCTTGATTTCAGTATGCTTACAAAGCATTTGGTGAAATGCCAACACAATGTAAAAGTACATATCATTTGGTAAAACATACATTACTAGGAGACACCCCTCACGCTACGTGTGCCAACCCCTCACGCTTGCTGCGCTCATTGCCGAGGCCTTGATTTGTGACTTTTCACTACAAAATATAGTAGTTTAACTCTAAAACGTAAAATCACAGTATTAAATATATTTGTAGTATTTCACTCACATTACCTGTGTTGCTACCTATTTATTATCATAAACAATCAATGATATTACTTTGCCTATTTAAAATGTATTAATTTCATTTGTTTTTGTTTAACAGCTGAAGATTAATTATATACATAAAAACTAAATTAGATTACCATTAAAACTATGCTCATAGCCTTCCCTGGTTTAATATTATGAAAGATCACACCTCATCAACATTAAAAACACTGTTGTTGACATTCCAACAGCTGTGAAAACTTTTTGTAAATCGTTATTTACATTTGAACAGCCGTTACGTTTCGATTCATTTAAATCTCTCCATGTTATTCTTATGGCAGAAAAACGTACTTTGAGAGCTTCCCGTGCTCTTCAGGGTAAAAATATTGAAGAATTAAGACCTTTTTGCAAAACTACGAACAGAGGCAAATTTATTGACACCTCAACTGTTTAAATTGATTAAGAAATAAGGGAGGAGTTGCATTGACAAAAAACGGCTTCATGTATTATATATAAGAATACACATACAAAAAATATGGTGAAACAAGCTTATATGCCCATTATACATTGAAACTCATTTAATAAATCGTCCAAATCTATAAATCAAATCACTTTATTTGTTGTAAGAATTTTTACAAATTATTGACAAAGTTTCTTTAAAGCTAAACAGCAAAGTCAGAATTATAGATACAACTAAATACATCTATAGAATTACATAAATTAATACAATAAATACGAGGTGCGGCTAGAAAAAAACTGGACTGATGCTGGAAAAAACATTTATTTACAATTATTTACAATTTCATGTTATCTCCTTCAATGTACTCCCCACCGGATTTTCACCCCACCCACTTCGGTCTCTACACCGCTCCATACAAATTTTCCACTGTTCATAGCAATGCTGCAGATCATTTTTGGTAAGTCCATACATTACTTCCGTCGCTTTTTCTTTTACTGCTTCAACAGTCTCAAATCTAGTTCCTTTCAAAGCTGACTTGACTTTAGGGAAAAGAAAAAAGTCACAGGGGGCCAAATCAGGTGAGTAGGGTGGATGATCTAAGACGGGAATGTTGTGTTTTGCCAAAAACGTCTTCACTGACAACGCACTGTGAGCTAGGGCATTGTCTTGGTGAAGGATCCATGACTTTTTTCTCCACAAATCGTTCCGTTTTCTCCGTACTCGCTCACGTAGGGTAGCCAGGACGCTAATGTAGTAATGCTGATTCACCGTTTGTCCCTCTGGTACCCAATCAATGTGCACAATCCCTTTGATGTCAAAAAAAAACAATCATCATTGCCTTGAATTTCGATTTTGACATTCGTGCTTTTTTTTGTCGTGGAGAACCAGGAGTTTTCCAATGCATCGATTGGCGTTTAGTTTCGGGATCGTAAGTAAAAAAACCACGATTCATCGCAAGTAATAACATTTTGTAAGGAGGTGGGATCACTTTCAATGTTTTCCAGGATGTCAGAACAAATCATTCTTCGGCGTTCCTTCTGTTCAATTGTGAGACACTTTGGAACCATTTTTGAACACACTTTGTTCATGTTGAAACTTTCATGAAGAATCTGCCTAACACTTTCCTTGTCAACTCCTGTTAACTCAGACACTGCTCTGATTGTTAAACGGCGATCTTGTCGAACAAGTTTACCGATTTTTTCAATATTTGCATCAGTTTTTGCTGACAATGGTCTGCCAGTGCGAGTGTCATCACTGGTGTCTTCGCGGCCATCTTTAAATCGTTTAAACCACTCAAACACTTGTGTTCGCGATAAACAATCATCGCCGTACACTTGTTGTAACATTACAAACGTTTCACTTGCAGATTTTCCTAGTTTGAAACAAAATTTGATGTTAAAACGCTGTTCTTTCTGTACACTCAACATTTTCCGACGCACAGACAAAACGTCAACTACTTAAAACAGACGCCACAAGCAGACTGAGTGCAGGAGGCAGATGAAACTCGAGCAGTAGGCGGAGCAAGAGTCACGTGACAGGCCACGAGACTTTCAGCCTTATTGCATTCGTTTTATTGTTTCACCAGTACTAGTCCAGTTTTTTTCTAGCCGCACCTCGTACATCTATATAAAGATCATATGGATATATATATATGGAGGTGTGACATTTGTATGTTTATAGTTCTACTAACCATGTTCCAAAAAAGACTGTCCCATAGAGTACAAAATAGAATACTGAATAACGATTTTGGTGGGTGAATCATAATTTTTATTTTAATTAATAATACAGTTTGATAGATAATAGGCTATTATTACTTTAAACAATAATCATGATCATTTAAACAATTGCAATTAATTACAAAAGTAACCTGCAATCATATATTATTTGCTACTAATCAAATCTAATCAGCTGCACAGTTAATGTATTTAGGAATTTTTGATTCAACCCCGTATTCCTCATCTCATTGTAACCCAACATGTCAAGGCACAGCTATATGCCTCCAAATCTTACCCACTATAAATATATCAATCACTATTTTGCTTATAATTAGTAAATATTCTATATACTCAAGATCTGTATATATATTTTGTAAACCAACATGTTGTGAAACACCCATTGTACAAATAATTTGTTGAATTATCGACAAATTCCAAATGTGAACCCCACATTCTGCACATTGCATATCATATGTTGTTCAATGCATGATTGATTCATATCCTCTGTACATTTGCAGATCCCTAATGGTCAATCATTCCTTTTAATGTGTGATACCATTGATTTTATAAGTACACAGATAGATTTCTCAACCAATATTAAATTTTACGTCTCAAATTATCAGCTGCAAAATAATAATACTCTATAATTTTGATACCATTACATTTCTTAATGAAATTTTAAATAAAGAATTTTTAACGATTTTGTTTTGTGGTATATTATGGAGCGCTAGTGTAGTCCCATGTAAATGTAATTCAGTTTAAACTAGCTGTGCTAGCAGACCTTATTAACAAATCAAATTACTGGCACAAATATTGGTTATTAAATGAGATATCTATTTGTAAGTAATAATATAATCTTAGGTTATACTTACACAGCATCAAGAGGCAGATTTAGGGTGATGCTGCCCTTGGTATCTGCTCCATACTTTACGTAGCCCAAGAAGCCCAACAGAATGTAGACCATTGTGACTCCACCCATACCACGGTTCAGTACACCACACAAGCCAATAAAATGTTGCGGTGTGCTCATGTTGTTCTCCAAAGGCATCACCTAGAAAAACACTAAATTAAATCTCAAAGCAGTTATAAATCTGTTGATACTAATTAGCAAAACTGTTCATAATACTAAAGTAACAATAAACAAATGTTTCTGAATGATTCAAAGATTTAATTTCTAAGTACTGTATGAGGGAATAGTTCTTGACTTTCTGATGAAGGGGGTGGGTAATAGGTTTTTGCATAAATAGTAAGAGGAAAGCTCTATTTTCTGAACACAATAAACAATTAATTGTTGGTAAATAATCTTTATATTACATTAACTTACTGTAAAACTCTTAGCCCATTTGCCTTCCCATGAAAACAATTAATGTAGAGATTCTTTGTGATGGTACCTAGATAAGATATTATATATTAGTTTAATCAATAGCTGAATATAATTAATGAACATTACCCTTTTAAACTTTGTTCACTAAATGAGAAGCAGTTTCAATAACACCGTACGTATATGGGCATAGGGGTGGTTTAATACACTGTACGTGTATGGGCAGGTGGGTGGGCAATACCACTGTACGTGTGTGGGTGGGTGGGCAATACCACTGCCCACGTGTATATGGGTGGACAGGTGGGCAATACCACTTTACGTGTGTGGGTGGGTGGGCAATACCACTGCCCACGTGTATATGGGTGGACAGGTGGGCAATACCACTTTACGTGTGTGGGTGGGTGGGCAATACCACTGTACGTGTATGGGTGGAGAGGTGGGCAATACCACTGTACGTGTATCGGTGGACAGGTGGGCAATACCACTGTACGTGTATGGGTGGACAGGTGGGCAATACCACTGTACGTGTATCGGTGGACAGGTGGGCAATACCACTGTACGTGTATGGGTGGACAGGTGGGCAATACCACTGTACGTGTATCGGTGGACAGGTGGGCAATACCACTGCCCACGTGTATATGGGTGGACAGGTGGGCAATACCACTTTACGTGTGTGGGTGGGTGGGCAATACCACTGCCCACGTATATATGGGTGGACAGGTGGGCAATACCACTGTACGTGTATCGGTGGACAGGTGGGCAATACCACTGTACATGTATGGGTATGTCGCAATGTTTTCCTGCCCCCCAGATTGCAACAGCATATTTTAGATATGGACAAATTATGCTGTAATAAGCAGTCAACAGACGGTTGTGATCAGCAAATGAGAATAGTACTTTAATTCCATAAATGCCAGAACTAACTTGTTTACAGACCTGATTGTTATGTTCATCGAATTTTAAACGTCTGTCAATTAAAATGCCTAACTAACTTATAATTATTATTATAATTAACTCTTAAGTGTAAATAAAATCTGTCCGTGTTGTACTCTTTGAGACATTATGTGCAAAATAACACATTCTTAGTAATTAAAACTTAAATGCAGCTAAATTCTTAAAACATTTTAATTCAAACTATTAAAAATGTAAGTTTTGTGTTGTAAGATCAGTCAGGGCATCTTTTTATTTTGTTGATAAATGTTACTGCATTACTGCGAAAGATACTGTCTTACAGATAGATAATTAATAGGAAAATAATTTATTTGTCTCATTTAATATGATTTGTATGCTTACATACAATCCTCATTATCTGAATTAATATGGCTGCCGGTCAGACTGGAGAAGTGACAACATCAGAAAAAATAATTAGTTTTCATGGATAATCTTCTAGGGTCGTCACAACCATATCTATCTATAATCTTGGTCATCCGTTTCAAAGGTTCATGTACATTATATACATAGGCCGACTCACTTGAGTTGCAGACTGAGATCACATCAGCCTTGAATGGGACTCAACATGCTGCCCGAAACCTATATATATAATCTACATAAAACCTTTAAACAATTTTTTTTATTCATAACAATAAATATTTTGTTTTATCCAGTGATTAGTCTTTTTTAGCTGATAAACAATGAAAAAATAATTGAAGCCTAACATTCTATTTTCATAACGGCACAAACATGATTAAAAACAAACTATGTATCCTCATAAATAAAAAAAGAAAAAATGCACAAAGGTCACATTTGTTCAGGTTAAATTGGTAAGACAGTCATGTTATAACGGTAAGACTGCTTATCATGGTAGGCTAAAGTAAATTGAGGGTAGGTTGTACAACTGCCTGCAGGCATGGTGGGGATGCAGCAAGAATCACAGTCAGCTAGAGAGTGGTAGTTAGTTTGCTCTATGTCCAATGAATGTTGTGCCTTCATCAAAGTGAGAAAGGATTTAATGCTCCTACAATTATGTGATGCTGTTGTGTAAATACCCTCAGCGGCCCTTCACATTCTGTACAGTCCATAACAATATTCCAACAAGTCAGTTGTGAAAAAAAATTATCTAACTAGTAGGCTATTCTATTAATATTATAAATTATTCTAGTTAAGATCGGGTTCAGTTTACATGATGTGTTATTATGAGGCATGACCTACGAAGTCTTGTTCATTTACGTCTGTGTTTTGTTAACATGTTTTGAAATCATGGGAAAAAATGCATAGTGTGTTAACTCCAAAAATAGATAATGTAATGTGGGATTAATGTTAAACAAAACTAAATTTAACTCCAAAAAACTGTAACCGACTGATTCCTGCACTGGTTATACCATTCAAACTGACACATCCACAGAGTCAGTCTGTATACCTTGAAAACCTTAAAAATGATATATTTTGCTTTTATTCGTTCATATATATATATATATATACTAGGGGACACCCCTGCACGCTTCGCGTGCCAACCCCGACGCTCGCTACGCTCGATACACCTCGGCCTTCGGCCTCGGCATGTAACTATTCAATACAAAAATCGGTATATTAACTATATAACGTAAAATTACAATATTACATTTCGGTACAGTATCTCACTCACACTAATTGCTTTGCCACCTATTTAGCCTATTTCAAGAGTGTTCATTTCATTTATTTTTGTTTAACAGCTGAAGATTAAACTCATAGTAAAATATTAAATAGTATAATGTCAAACATTCAAAATAGACATGTTTATTTATTTACAAAACAGCTGTTATTAATTTACTAAAATCAACCCAATGTTATCCTTATGGACCAATCTTTTAAGGGTGCTTTATACCCCTTAGGAGTACTTTATCAAGATGAAAATACTTTAGTTGTCCTATTTAAGTTCTAAAGAAACAGTGTACAAAATTTCAGCTCTCTACCTACATGGGAAGTTGGAGAATTAGTGATGAGTGAGTTAATCAGTGAGGGCTTTGCCTTTTATATATATATAGATTTTAATTTTAGTAATAGTAAACACATGTTTTTTATATTACAGATGGTATTTGTTTACATTTATAATACATTGTGTAAATGGCAATTTTTATTTTCTAAATTATTATAAAAAGGAATAAAATATCTTAAAACCGTTTCTTAGCAAGCACCTACGACCTAAAAGTAACTCACATACCAAATTTCAGCATTGTAGGTGCTATAGTTATTGAGAATTCGTGATGAGTGAGTGAGTCAATTTGGCTTATATAGATATAGATATATATATATATATCCTATGGCATTAAAATTTTTGGAGGTACTAAGAAACAAAACTTACTTACAAAACTTAGTTTTATTAATGCAAAAGAGGGCAGTTAGTCATGATGAACCTTAATAGAGGGGACTCTGTAAATGAGGTCTTAAAAAAAATACAAATTCCAACAGTATACAGCTTGTAGATATTTGAGACTGTTAAATATTTAAAGGATTGTCATCTACCTCTGAATAATCAATCTGAAATTCACTATTATACTGGAAATCAAATCATCGTATAGTTACACAGACTTCAGTTTTTTTTAAAAGAAAACATTCTTCATGAATGTAAAGTTTTTCAGTTATATTCCAGAAAACATAAAATGTATTCAAGACACTTCAAAATGTTTTTAAAAAGTTTTAAGAATATTTAATTGGCCTATCACTGTATTCATTTGAAGATTTTTTGTAAGCAATGATGGATGGTGAGAGATTTATTTATTAGTTGTCGCATAATAATTTGGTTCACAGTTTTGTTACTATGGAGAATAAATAAGTAATTTTAATATGTTGATTATATCTAGTTTAAATATATGCTTTTTTATATGAGACTGTATCAATTTTGCTTTGACAATATTTAATGTACTTTACTGTGCATTGCATAAATAAAGATTTATTGAATTGAATTAACCCATTGGTAACCCAGCTATCATGCAGTCAACTGACCCTAAGGAATCCCATTAAATATACTGAAAGTGCAATGTTTCACCATAAATTAAATAAATATATTGTTTATTGTTTAATTATACTAAACCCTTATATTTTCATGATCCTCAACAAATTGTCTACAATGTATACTAGTTTTCAATGTTTTTACCCTAGAACGCAAATCTTGGTGCTTCACGTTTTGTTTTCCGTATACGGAAAAACGTATATGCATTCGCGGAAGTAGGTACGTCGCATGCTCTTTTGTAAAACTCAATAAAACATATGTTTATCATCAAGCAAGTGCGACAAACTTGGTACCAATTTACGCAGAATGTTTTGTTCTGTACATTTCATATTTTTAATATTTTTTTATACAATTTTATAAACTTAGGAATAAAATGATAACGTGTAACTTGAAATTCCCGCTCGGCAGGGGGTCAGGAGTGGGTAAAATGGCCGATATTTGTCGCATAACTGAACAATAACCAATAGTCGGAATCAGGTGTACAAACTATCAGTCTGCAGCGAATGTTTGTACTCTAGCCAACAAAACAAATTGCAATATTGTGTATAAAAAAAAAAAAATGTGTATTTAAAAAAAATGTGTATAAGCCAGTTTTGGCGCGTTACATGCTGTTGTAAAAAGTTGTAATAAATAAATTATTTATTGCGATATAAACAAATAAAAAATTGGGTAGAAAGCCAGAAAGTTCTTGCATGTGTTGGTACCGTCTCGAGGAAATTTCGTGCTGTATGTTGGTAATGGTCACATGACAACGATGATGTAGAAGAGCAGTCGTCAATTTACGTTTAGACATTTTTGTTTATACACAACGCTCTCTTGACCGCTCGTATTTACCACAATAAGTGAGGTGAATTGAAATGAAATGAAAGTGTAGTATAGTTCATATATAATATATATTTTAGTGGAAGTGACAGTACATAAAAGGAAATTAGTTTTAGGCATTGTTCAACAAGTCCTAACAATAATTAGCATTACTTTATATTTATATAAAAGCACTAGCACTTCAAAATGATAATAATAACAATCCTACATACATACAAATAATGCAATATAGGGCTAAAAACATGCTGGAGAACTAAGAGTGAGTAAAATATTTCATTTTTTAAATGTATTCTAATTTTAAAACCATGTATATATTTATGTAGGTACTAGCCTTAACATTTATTTTTTATCCAATTTGATCAAATAAGACATGAAAAATATTAGTTTAGCATTCTCATAATAATCTAATATCTTGAAAAAAAATTTATATATATATATATATATATAAATATTAAGCAATCTAATGGCTACAAATGTAAAAAAAATGTATTATTTGTGCTAGCACAAATGACGCTCTTATTTTATTTATCGACAATAATATAACGTAGTATGTTATTATCCTACGTCAAAACTTTATTTTGTCACGAATACAATTATTTTTTTATATTTCTATTCAGAAATATCTGTTTTATCAGTTTTTGTTCTCAGAAAAAAATGTTAACAATTTTGAATATTTTGTACTATGAATACAATATGCACAATTTTTCAAGATACGTTTACACAATTTGCGCGTACTGACTTTTAGTGTAATTAATTTTATACTTTTTGGAATATATTCATATATTTAACATTTTCTTGTAGCTAATAGATTGTACTAATAAAGTACAAGTAGCAAAAAATTATACATACCCCTTATTTATTGATTGTTATATAATTTTTCACAGAATTGTTCGTTTCCGTGGTAAAATTTTTATTCTCCACAACAAATTAAAAATATAAAATTTTGCATATAGGTGCAATATGACTATTTTTCCTAAAAAACTTTTTCTTGTCTATTCAATGGTAATTTTTTAGAATTTTTACATGTACTATTTGATTACCTACAATGATCATGCTGTAACTTTGCACGTTTGTTTCATTTTTGCGTTTTATGTAAATAACTATAAAAAAAAAATAGTAGTTTATATAAAATTTAACAAGATATTATTATAGTGCACAAAATAATAAACAATTTGGCTATCTTGGAATTGTTTACAAAAATGTTTTGTGCTCCTAAGGAGGGTTATAAGTTATAATTAACATACAAAATTTTTTCAATCGTTTCTAGACAATAATTATTTACCTGTTTTTTGTAAGTTTTGATGGTAGTATGCGAAAGTACAGTTTTTGATAAGAAAAACTATATGATAAAATTGACATTTGGAGCATATTTAGTATTTTTTATGATTTTTACAGAAAAAGCTTGCAAAGCGCTGAAAAGAAGCACTTTGCAGTTGGGTGTTCATAATGGGTCATCTAGTATTCACCATCTAGGGTTAAACCTAAAAATATAAATTTTGTGTGTATATAAAAAAAAGTGTTTTTGAATTTTTTCAAAGTAGGATATTTATAAAAATAATTTTTCGGTTTTATACCCTGTTTCGATAATATATTATTGTACAGATATTAATTTTCTTTATTCGTTTTGGTACCTCATTTTTTTTTATATAAATTATTTTATGAAATACTACAAATGTCAAAAACTGGGTGTTGAATTAATTTTTTTTTAATAGGCATATGTGTATTGTAATATTTTTTATATATACATTTTCTCTAATTTATATGAAAAAGTAATTTTACAATAAAAATTCCAAAAATGAATGTATAAAGCAATTTTATGTAAACAAACAGAACGTCTTGAGTAAGTAACCCTAATCTAAATAAATAACCTTATTATGTTTGTATATGAAGTTACAGCTATAAATAATACACAACAATGGTTTTTTGAACTAAAATGTCATAGCAATTGATAAATTAACCCCACATAAACAAACAACAATGCATGGCGACTCCCGCTGTAGTACGTCAAAGTCAAATTTACGCAACGATACTGAAATGTCAAAATAGTGTTTTTGTTGACATATTCAATAAGTATTATAAATTCAAATTAATAAGTTCTGGTCATTAAGTAATAATGTTTAAAAACTCATAAAACTAAATATATCATATTGTTGAACAAATAATATTATTTAGTGTCAAATAATGGTTTGTTTATATGGATTGTCAGCATCACGGGTAAACTCTTGATCGTGGTTTTGGGTCTTGGCGGACCATCATGAGTTACATAATGGGTTAATGTAAATTTCCCTTCCTATTACTATCCATACAATAGCGGACTGAATAATTCAGATTGGTTTTTACTATCTTGCTGATTTGTCCTGTTGGTATTACAGTGAGTTGAACGGCTGAGATGTAAAAACTACTGAATCTGCTGTTAATTACTACATTATTGTGATCGTAATTTAAAATTCTGTTTGGATTTGCTGTGGGTGTTTGAATAGTTCTCGTCAGGTGAGCTGTGTGGGTGTCTTTCATTCTCTGGTTGATTTTGTTCTGGTCATACCTAATTAGAAATACATTTATACTATTCCAGTAAAAAGATCTAATGTTTGATAGGATTTATGTCTAAACCTACATTTCCAATTCAATAATTAATTTTAAAATGTTTTAAATTGTAACATTTTGTATGAATGTCATATACAAAAATTTTAGTTTTCCTTTCAAATATCTTTTAGCAAGAAAGGATTGCAGAAGCAAAACTGTACAGCAATATCATGCTTATATATAAATACGTGAAGCTGTTTTTTGTCATCGCAACTCCTCCTTATATATTGACCAACTTACATGGTAAACATTTCAATAAATTTGCCTCTATTTGTTGCTGTACAATTAGGTCTTAATTCTTCAATATTTTCACCCAAAAGGGTATGGGAAACCCTTAAAAAACGTTTTTTGACCATAAAAATAACATGGAAAGAGATTTAAAATGAATAAAAAAGTAAAAACTGTACAAATGTAATAATAATTTCCAAAAAGTGTTAACAGCTGTTATAATGTAAACAATGGTGTTTGTAATATTGAGGAAGTTAGATCTTTCATAATGCTAACCCTTTGAGTACAAAAGAAAAAAAGTTTAAATTCTTTTTATTTTCCTCACTTTTTAAGTGCAACATGTAAAATATTTAGGCTGAAAATTTGGAGATACACAAGTCTTTATAATTTTATTTATAAAATCTGTTCTAATAAAGGTACAAGGGTAATTATTTGACCAGAATGTTTGCAAATGTTTGAATGTACTTCATCAGAATAAATGTCCAAAAAGTCATCTCATAGTTTTTAAATATTTATATTTTGTGAAACAAGTTTATTTTGTTTGAAACATGTATTTACTTATTTTGTACGCTTACAGCTCGTAAACAACAAATATTTTAAGTGTGGGAAACTGTGTTATTGAAGTCTAAACTTAATACCTACAAACAAGAAAAAATTATAACAATCAAATTGAAAATAATTATAACATGAAATATTTTGCTAATACTGTCAGATTCGTCTGTTAAAATTAACTTTCTGTCTATTATTGTCAGTTCTTTTCATTGACGTTATATTTCAACAGCTGGCTCCAGACATAAAAAAAATATTTTTGAACGTCTGCGTATCATCCCAAAAACATACAAGTTGTTGTAAGTGGTAAATTGGGTGTTATATGTAACAAACTTCAAATGACATGATATCGTCATTCGGTCCTAAATGTGAAATTTAGTAATATTTCGTTATTCGATTCTCAAGGGAAAAAACGTAAATGACGAAATATAGTCATTCAGTCCCCAAAGGGTTCAACCAGGGAAGGTTGTAAGTATGACTTTAATGGTAATCTAATGCAGTTATTTTATTTATTTAATTAATCTTCAGCTGTTAATAATACAGCTGTAAAGAGCACTTAGAAATAAGCTAAGTGATATCAATGGGTAGCATGCAATGATAATAAATAAGTAGTAATGTGAGTGAGATAACGTAAACAAATTTAATATTGTGATTTTATATTGTACAGTTGAACTAAAATTGTTTGTAGTCAAAAGTTACAGGCCAAGGTGGTAATTAGCGCAGCGAGTTACGAGGTTAGTACACAAAGCATGCAGGGGTGTCCCTTAGTAATTATATTAATGAGTAAAGAATTATGATTGAATCTGAACTATTATTTTGTCAAAAGTGTTCATATAGGAAGTTCCTCACTTCCTATGGTGAATGTATTCCTGTAATTACACCACAATTTTAAAGTTATAAACCAATTTAAATTATGTAATTCTTAATCAAAGCGATACAAAAAATTAGAGAATACTTACAACCCCAATAGCTTCCATGGCAAAGATGCATGTGCTGAAGAAGGCTGGAAGAGTGGAGAGAGGAGCAATCTGCGGCAGATCTTGTGGAGACGGCATATCCTGAACTAAGTACCAGAATGTGATACCAAGTCCCAGGCCCATGAACACATTGGCAACCATAGAGACAGGTGCTAATGACTTCAGGTTAGGCACCCAGCTCATCAGTATTAAGGGTACTAGCAAAGTAGCGATGTAGACTCGCTCACCTAAATTGAGATGAAGATAGTATTCCACTACCTGTAAGAAACATTGAAAGAAATAGTAATCAAATAAAACATTACAGTCCTTTTAACGTTATGGTGGGTTTAATTAAATAATTAATCATATTCATATCATATAAGTCGGCAATGGTAGCGTAGTGCTGTAACCCAGGTACTTGGAGACAACGGTTTGAGGAGATTGTAGGTGATAGGTTCAGTGCTCCGTCCTCTTAATACCGACACGGCGTCAACTCAATGGTTGCCATCAATGTGGGCACTACTAGAGAATTCTGGGGTGTCCATGATGGATGGTAAGTCAAGGCTCAGATGTAGTGTAAGGAAGAGAACTGAGTGTCAGGCTTGTCAGTTAGCTGAAAGCCAGACCAATACTACGTGGTTCCGATTCCACGTAAAGCTGTAGGTCCCTTAGTTGCCCTGGTTATTAATAAATAGCTCTTTCTGAGGAACAGTGGACCTTAGTTAGTAACAATGACTACATTCGTTCATCTACACTCATTATCCCCTCATATTCGCCCCTATCTTGACAATCAGCATCTTACAGTAATAAGGTACGTATGATAAAGACTAAAAAGCATCCCCTCTGTTAGAGTTAGGTTTCAATAATATTATTTTGTTAGAGTTAGGTTTCAATAATATTATTTCTTTTAAGCTTTTAATAATAATCCAGTTTATGGCCTCAATTCTGGTAGATCGGGGCTTCCGAAGTGATCGTCCGCCGGCGGTGGAACCGCACATCGCAACGAAATCTATGCGCGCCGCGAGACGCCTGCTGCAATTAGTTGCGGCAGGTCGCATTCCTGAAGTTGAAATACGCCATACAGGAGTATCATTTCCGATATCAGAATCATCAGATTCATAAGAATCAGAGTCATCTGAAGCATTTCCCATCATCTGATGTTGGATTGGGTCATCAACTTCACCATCACTGTCTGCAGGACAAAGTAAGGAGCCGAAGATGGCCCAGGAGTTGGTTGAAACATTGCAGAAAAGAATAAAACGCACTATACAAATATATTTACAGTATAACACAACACGATACTAATGTTTCACTATTATACACAAAAATAAAATGGTAAAACTCCGATGCAAGCGAACTGGCTCAAAATGGCTCGATCCACGAACGGCGAGCACCGAAACGTGACACGAGACACAGGCAATAAAATCATATGTTTTAAACTATTTATTTTATTGTGGCTTCATCAAATTTATTTGAATTCATTAGCAATGCTACAAAGGTTTATTTACATTACAAATTAATTTTGATTGAATGTTACTTTATGGTGAATAAATATTTTTTAAAGATCAATTTTATTTATTGTTGCCAGCATCTAGGTTTTTGTAAAACTACTTTAAGATAACTATTACAGTGATTTGCCTTGCTGTTTTACATTGTTACAAAATTACAAAACCTTATTTTGTCTTTATAGACCCTAAAAACTATTATATATCCTGAAGTTTTGCTTTTATGATCTAATTGTGTAATTATTACTATCAATATTAGTTGCCTTAAATTCTAATTCTAGAAGTTATAGCTCAAATTCACTCACTAATTCGTATTATATAACTATCATAAGACAATCAAGAGAGGCTACTTATCAATTACATTAAAAAAAGTAATAACAGTAATAAAACAATAACTAACCTGCTCAAAATTCTTGGCAATAATGACAGTGTAGACGCTGCATGTGCCAAAATAAGAAGCAAACAGACCCACTTGGATAGATATCCTAAACACGACCAAAATTAATTTTTATTGCCAAATGACTTTTCCATATGAACTAAATTAAATTATTTTAGTTTAAAATACCTTAATTTAAGAAGGAAACGTCCTGACTGGCTTACTGCTGATAGCACTAAGCCAAAACTAAAAAAAATATATAGTCATGAAATTTGTATACTTTTGTTTATTTTTGGCTTGGGAGGTGCATTAAGAAAAGATTTTATTCTTCAACCTCAGTGCTCCACCCAATTGGCTTCTAAAACTGTAAAAAATTTTACAAACCATTGTTAAAACACATGTTATTAATAAAAAAAAGTTTTTTGACAGCAATTAGCTGTTAGGAGTGAACTTTACTTTGAACTATAGATAATATATTTCACTTTCTTTTTAAATATTCATGGTCATAGCGTAATTTTTAATAAAACAAAATTCTATCTTTAATAAAAGTAAAATAGCTAAATATTAATCTATAAACATATAGATTCCCAAATTTAAAATTGTGATTGCAAAGGCATGAAAGGGTTGCAAATACTAACTACTTACCTATTAGTTGAAGATAAAATAGACGAAGACAGTGAACATGTTGTTTATACCAACAAATTTTAAGAGTTGAACCAATTTATAACCGCACAAATTCAAAGAAATAAAAATGTAATCCTCTACATAGATTTTGAGACAGTCGATTTCAAAAGTTTAACTTAAAAAATACTTGGAACATACTAAAATATAATTAGTTAAATGGTAAATTACCGCTTTTCACACTAATAAATTTAAATCTTCAGTAGTAGAAGAATTACAATGTAAAATGATCTAAAATGTTAAACATTTACAAATAAATTTTTATAAGTGAATAAACAATTTGTGTCTCCAAACAAATATCTGCAATCTTTCTTAGCTTTTTCAAAAGAATAACAATATGTAAATAAGCTGATAAAACTGTATATACTAATATGTATCACGTTGTTATACCTGCAGAGCTTAGCAAATTTTCTTCCCCAAGGAGGCCCATGAGTGAAAGCGGCTTCCCCTACATCGGCAAAGCTCATTGACGACACCCTTGTCTTGTAGTAGAGTACATGCGCACACTTCACCTACAAAAATACTTAAATTTAATGATATGTAGCGTGTACATGAGTTGAAATATACATATATATATTCAAATAATAGCAACTGACAGAAGGACAATGTCATCAATCAAACATTTCTTTAAAGATGAATGTTGTGAGAAAATTGAGATTAAGAGTCTGAAGAGGTAGTTAACATATTGGATTTATATCCCATAAGAGCAATGTTAAATACAGTACAGAAATTTGTCAGAAAATTTTTACATTGTTTGAAAGAGCATTAAAGTTACTAGAGGATCCACTTTTTTAATTTTTTTAAAATATTTATTTTTGATGAAGTAACAAAGAAGAGTTTTGTTTATTAGTTTATGAAAATATAAATGAACAATCAAAATTTGAAAAAGTCGATCCTCTAGTAACTTTTACACTCTTAAACTATGAAAAATTATAATTTTTCAACAAACCACAAAGTCACAATGCTGTTCCAAATTTCAAATCGCTCTTATGGGATGAAAATCCAATATCGTGATTACCTCTGCAGAATCTTAATGCTTTCCTTCATTCAAGTAATATTCTGCAGTGGTTTAATGAAAACCAGTTGCTTATTAACACAGATAAAACCTGTTTGGTTAATTTTGGGACCTTTGGAATCTCATCTTTGTTACCAATGAAATTAATACCAATGAGGGCAATAAAACTGCTCACTCTGATCTGCTCATCAAACATCTGGGCATCTTGATTCAAAGGAGCTTTAAGTTATATTCTCATATATATGTTTTGTTACTAAACTGGTTGTGAATAACTTTTTCCTTTGTAGACTGACATTATTTACAGGTACAGATATTTAACTCACTGCTTACTACGCTCTCATCTATCCATCCACTTACTACACTTGCATCTATCCACTGATGTTGTATTTGGGCTACATACAATTCACAACCTAAACAGATATTTATTTATCTTGCAAAAAAGGGCAGTCTGAATTTAAACTTATCTCAAACCAAAGGAAACCTGTAAGAATGCCTTTGAATAATTTAGAAGTTTGATTTATCTTCGTGTCTAGGCTTTCAGTTGCTTAAGTTTATGAAGCAAAACATAATTTATTCCAAAGCCTCTGTTATAACTTCCAATATAATATGCAAAATAAAATCACGTTTAACTTTCCCTCCATAAAACTTTATTTTTCAAAAATATTATAATTCAATAGCATTTTAATATTCTATCCTACAAACTGAGGAGTAAATTGTAAGCTTCAAGAGTTCATTTAGGGACTTCTTAATTTGTGAGATTTATTACATTACTCTTTTAACAATAAATGTAAATTCTTCAAGCTCTTTTCTTACTAGATGGATATATAATTTAATGTTTAATACACAATTAAAATTTATTTACTGGAGTGTTTGTTAATCTTATAAAATTAAATTACAATAAATGTAAATTTTAATAATTAAAATAAAATAAACTTTTTTTTAGTTTGTGCTTTTTATATCTTGAATTACAATAAAGAAATACTCGATTGCTTATCTGATCTACCAATATTCCACGTGACATTATGTGAGTGAAACATTTACACGCTCTTCAATCATCTTTTATATTACATTAGATATGAAAATAATACCTGTGTGCTTCTTCTAACAGTAATGTTAAAACAATTTAAATTGCATCTTTGATACATTTTTTAGTATTATTTACTGAAAAAAGCCATACAATTCATCAATTATAAGCAAAAAGAGGTAGTGATCAAATCACTCTAGGACACTTTGTAAGACAATCTATATAAAAACATATCAGATTATAAAAGCCTGCCAACAATAATTACATGTTACAGTGCATACATGAACTTGAGTCGGCCGTCACCAAAACTGTGATCATTACTCTCACCTAACTGAGGATACCTACCGCAATCCCATGACTGTGAGTTCTGTCTAGGTGAAAATAAGGGCTGCGGCATAGTATCTGTAGCCATGGGGAGATTGACTTTGATCTGTGTCAGTTCCTAACAGGGTATTGTTACTTTAGGAATTATCTCTATAGGATGGGGAAAGTCCTTTGGAGCAGGACTTAGATAAGGGGCTAAGGTGTTGGTTTGCCACCCAGTCAGTCCAGGTTTGATTTCCCATTAACATTTTTTTGCCCTGCCGCTCCCGTGGTTCGTAATACACATTATGCCGTTGGTCCCCAGGTTAAGTGTTAGAGAGGGCTTTTTAGCCCTAACTTTGCCTGGTAAAATAAAACGATATTTAACTTTACCTTTTTTTTATTATTAAGTCCTCCATTTCCATCCTGTATCTCAGTGAGAGGAATTAATTTCTCCTCATGTGGGGAAGTATCTCAGTGTCAAGTGCATTTTCATGTGTGGGCATTTTAACAAGAAAAGTAGTCAGCATGCCTCCATTATTTGTGTTGTTTCATCAGATACTGTTGTTGAGGCAATGCTTGGGAAAAAAATGTGTGTAAAACGGTTTTTGCTTACTTTCACAAGGTTCTTTGCTGAAAACCCTAAGAGGGAAGCCAGGCTCTGGATTAAAGTAGCTTATTCCCAAGGGGAAGTTAAAACATACAGCCAGGTATGAAGTTATCCAAGAGGGCCTGGATCCCCATTGCCTGTAAAGGATTTAAAAAGAAGGTTAAAAAGTTAAAGAATGTCTTATTTTACCAGGGGAAGTTGAGCCAAGAAGCCCTCTCTAATGCCTGAGAACTAATGGCTTAAAGTGACTTCTGAACCACAGGAACGGCAGAATAAAAACTGTTATGGTCAAATCGTGAATCGAACCCTGATAGACCAGGGCCACCACCTTAGCCAAGGCCACCACTCCTAATGACATTTTAATGGGTTTTCCCTGCCTGTTTTCTGCTGGGTGAGTCCTACACTCAGTGCAAACCACTTGACATTCCCGTACTCCACTATCTTGTATCTTCTCTGCAGAGTTACCAACCTAAGATTGGTGGTTTGCAAGATATTCTTTAATAGTGTGGTTGAAAGATTATATCTGAAAGGCATCTACATCTTTACTAGTTTTATTGGAGTTATGAAGTCTATTGTATTATATGTGAATTTATTTTATGCCCTGACATGATTATAAAATCCTCTTACAGATTTGATGTAAATCTGCACATTTAAGTAGTTTTGCACATGTAAGAAATGTTTATATCAAATCAACCACTCAAAATGATCTTGAAAATTTATTTTAAGATTCAAAGTTTTACATCTTTATTTTTAAAATAAAGAATCACTTTAAAAAGTAAATAATTATTTTCAATATCATATAGTGCAAAGCTAAATAAAAAATGTCTATTATTATAAAATTAAAACAATTAATTCTATGATTTTGGTGTTTATAATTGGAAAGTATTGTACAGCCTTGAAGAAGATATGAGAGATTATATGACAGTTTATTTACAGTAGGTACTAAAGTTGGCAGCTATGTAAACGAGTATTTCTTAAAAATATAAAAAAAGTGTTTGTTTAACTTAGTTATAGTTTGATTGAAACCAAAAGTAGATTAGTTATGGTGTGAGAGACAACTTACAACTATGTAAGAGCAGTGTGTGCAGACGACAGCCACCAGTATAGTGCAGAAGATACCAGCCGTGAGTCCAGAGTTCATGAATGCTTCTGGCATCGCCAAAATACCTGTGCCTAGAGAGGCCTTTAACAGGTGAGTAAGTGTGTCGCAGTCTCTGAAGATAGCAACAAGACACAATCAGTTAATATGTACATCAGCAAATTGCAAAATTTTACTAATATATAGTTTCTATTTAGAGTAAAAAAATATTTACTGTATATAAGGCTAGATTTGAAATATGATGAGTGAAATAGTGTGTGATAAATATAAAATGTTTCCATAGTTATAAAGCTTCATATACTGTACCATAATTATTTTCATTATCTTTATTATAACAGTCTTCTATTTTAGTAAATATTGACTCAATAATATTTACTAATGTCAAAGTAGACTCATTAAATAATGTCAAAGTGCTAGCAAGAAAAAAGTCAATAAAAAATGTCATCTGTCCATAAAATATGAGCCTTAACCCAGATTCACTTTTCAAAACAAGATTAAGCACTATCAATGGTATGCATGTACGTGTACTAAATGACGGTCACTTTTATACGTGAGAGAGTGAAAGGGACAGCTATTACCGTCATGAAAAGCTAATATAGTGTTAAATTTTTCTGTTGGCAGTAAAATGTTTAAGCTTAGAAGCAAAAAAAGAGTATATTACAAGGGCAGATATACTATAGACTCTTTGTTTCAATCTGTTACTATCGCTTTTAACTTGAAATGGTGGTGTTAAATGAGGTATCACATAACCACGTTCTAATTTCAAATTTTGGAATTGTCTCCTAGATATTGAACCCCCAAGTGATCTTGGACCCCAAATAACATTGAAACACTCTAAATGTAGTGTGTTTTAATGAAATATTCAAAAAGCATATACTTTATAAACAGTAGATACAAGATAGGGGTTAACTGACATCAAATTCACTCTGGGGATTTGTTTTGTGTTAAATGTATTTTTCTCAATTTCTCATTTTTTAATGAATAAAACAGATTGTATAGGAATATAATTTATGTTTATACACCTTTGGACACTTATCCTTATTACATTCGAAATTTAACTTAGATCTCCACTTTAAGGCACGTATCTACATTACATATTTGAATATGAATTATATGTAAATGTAAATTCATATTCAAGTATGTAAAATTAGGTACATGGGTTGAAATACAAATCTAGGGTCAAATACTTATTTACAGCACAATAGGGTACATATCAAATAAATTACTTAAACTTGTTTACAAAATTTGTAAATTACACATCTTTTAATGGTGATTGATGAGTCAACATGAGAAAAGATTAGGCTCAAAAACCTATTTTGAAGAGCTGGATTAACACATAAGTGTCTGCAATAATTAGCTGAGGCAATTACTGACTGTGTTGCACCCAGGCACTAACCTCTCCACTTAGAAGCACTTCATAAAAGAAATGTTAAATAAAATCAGCTTTATTGAATTGGCATTTTGTCTATCCACTAATACACAACATTTAATGGTCCATCCTATCAATATGTTTACTTTTATTTTTTATTTATTGAAACTTAAGTCCAAGAAATATTATTGCAAGCCTGTATAATAGAGAAAAAGCTGCGTCTCTCTTTGCCCTACACATAACATTATAAGGAAACATATACCAATTTGAAGGCAAACACTTCATATATTAGTTGGTCAATAGTCTTAAATCAATACAAATATATAAGTTCAGAACTGGCATCATCAGTTCAGACTATAACAACTAAGAACAAGACAGAGATCGGTATGTGAGATAAACAGATGTATTATTACTATTTTTTTATTTAAGTTGCCTTATACTTGTCTTGTAAGAGTGCTCTTCTCCAGTTTTCAAATTCATTATTAGTTTAAAATGTTCCTTCCAAGAGCCAATGACAACCAGACTCTTCATCTTTTTGGAACAGTTGGCATTCTTGACAGCTCCAGGCAGGATATTAAAGAATTTGATCCATTTATATTATTATTATTTGCTTTTATTTGAAGGATCTACAACAATAGTCTCTCAGACCGAGTCCTGCTAGTATTCACTGTTTTTTTCTGACTCTATGAATGTTAAATAATAGATTTGAAGGGAGCTCCTCATTCTACTAGCCTGTTTCACAAACATGGTTCAAAGAGTGCAAAGGCAGACTGTGTATGTATAGGGTGGTGTGTATGTGTCATTAGGATACGTAAATATGAAACGTAAAAGTTTAATGGTCTATGCAACACCAGTTGTATGTGTCTGCGAAGTGGGCGGGTGGGTCAATGCCAATTGCATGTGTTTGCGGGGTGGGCGGCTAGGCCAACGCCAGTTGTATGTTTCTGCAGGGTGGGTGGGTGAGTCAACGTCAGTCGTATACCACATTGTCTAAGTCCACAATGTATATCTTGTCTCCTTCTACTAAAGATTCCAAATATAAAAGCGAGCATAGCTTAATACATGCCAATTTGTTAAACATTTCAAAATAGTTTATAGTTCTAACCATGTAGAATCCACAACTATAAAGACAATAAAATCTCTTTGAACCTGAATTGACACACTAATTTACACTCGAAATAAACAAATATATCTCAAGGTATATTCCCATCTAAATTCAAACGAGATAAATACACCCAAAACATTACAGTATATATAAAAAATAAAACCAAAATTATTGCTTTCAACCTTCTCCAAGGTAACTGAAAAGTTAGTGGTACTTGCCAGACATATTTATTGAACTAATAGGAAAAACATGTATTCATAGCTACCAGCTTAACAACTGTCATCATTCACCTAGTGTAATATCTAAAACAAGCAATTGAACAAGAGACACAAGAACATCATTATATCTGTATTACAGCAAAGCATTTCAATTAGTACCATTAAGTGCTGATCATCAAATTAACAGTGAGTAGTATGATAATATCACTAGAATGTTTTGGAAGTGACATAAAACTCAAGCTGTAAAAGTAATTACAAGCGAGAAAGTTTTCCTGATTCTGCTTTTAAAGTCCCATACACTTCAAGTTTAGAGATTTCTATTGAGTTGGTCCTATTGGTTCATGAATTTATTGCTTTCCAGATAGCCTTTTACTTTTTATCTGAGTAATAGATAGTAAAACTCCTTTGTTTTTTCTAGATTTTTAATGAGTAGATCATAATTCTTCTTCCTTTCTGAGCTTCATAGTTCCTGATGTTATAAATGGACTTTGACTTTAGCGAAACGTTAACCCTAGATAGGTATTGCATATGAGTATGACGCTAAGGGTATCGATATATAAATTTTATATAATCAATAAACTTCACATACACAGTTGATAGTTGATAATTGTTTAATAATGGTTTAGTAAATCACTAATACACACAAAAATGTTATTTTAATGATCAGTTGTTAATACATTTTTCGCTTATATTACAAATGTCAGTCACTGATAAGTCCCATAAGACCCTATTGAAAAGTATTTTTCCTCTTCTAGGTATTGTACGTAAATTTGACATATTTTGTTGCCTAAGTCTTGAAATTCAATAAAATGACACATCATTGATACATTACACTAAAGGAAGGGGGAACCGAAGCACTGCTGTTTGGACAAACATCTGTCATGATAAACAACTAATTTAGAGCAAAAAAGTACTTAACAACATAAAATTACTTACGATATAGGGTTAAATGTTAATATGTTTTTCTCCATCAAACTCACACCAACACTTATATTCACTAAACTCTCTATTGGACCTAGCCCCCTGTATTAAGTACATACAAAAATTTAATAGTTTTATACATTTTTTTTAATATTTATATTTTAAGGCTCTTTTTATTTAACGTGTTTAGAGAATTTACAAAGGGATTCCTTGGATCCTTACTCTTGTCTCTTCAGATAACTGATCCAGAGTTTTTAAGAAGGGTGTAAGCAGAAAACAATTAGGAAGAGTGCACGTACCCAGGGATACGTATGTATTATCTTCATAACCTGTTTTAAAAACAAGAAGAAAATAAAGTTTATAAATATTGAATTACTCTCTCATTACTGTTCTGTAATAATTCTCTACTACATTTTTTTACATATTTAATTTACAATTAAACACACATTAAAATCAGTACTAAGCGATTGGGTGTAAATTTCTTTCTTTCATTGCACACTATAACAGTTTAAAACTTAACAAAAATTCTCTTAACACTTCTGGTCCTATAGGATTGATCATTTATTGCGTTATTAGAATAGAGTTGGTTAAGAATATTAGTCACATGGCCATGACCTAAAGATATCAATGGTACCAATAAAAAACAAGGTTAAACAAGAAAACAGACATTATGGGTTTACATTGGTTTTATCAAATAAACTGTGAGAGTATTTAGACAAATGTTGTCCACCCCATTGTATTTCTTTCTAAGAAACAAAATTTTTTTGAGACAATTTTTACATTGTTATATCAATTACTGTTATAAAATTTAATTTCCCCCCCAAAAATATTATTTCGTTATCAAAGAAATAGTTTATCAATTAGAACTAGTGAGTATGTATAGTGATGTAATCCTTATACTTTAAGGCAAGGTTTTAGATGTTTTGAGGCTATTGTTTGATGAGTAATTATTTAGTATTTCCATGTTAAATAAACATGTGCTTCAGAAACATCTGAGATCACTTCTTGGTGAAGATTGATAAATAGTTCTATACTGCTCTTTTAAAACTAGAGTGCTATCAACTATCAATAATTTGTATATATTTAACGCTACTATCTAGGTTGAATCCTGAAAATAGTAGTTCTATAAGGCCAAGTAAACTCAGTATGAACAAATTTAGCTATTTTGCTGGAGAAGCTTCCACGGTCAATATAATCAATATCACCATCGTGGTCTTCTGGGTTTGTCACGATTGAACCCAGAAGACTACGGTAGTGATATTAATTTAGCTATATATCATAATATCTGGTTGCTTCTTTTATAGTTATTTCATTTTCTTTTTTTAATCCTAAGCTTATATACAGTACAAGTAAATGTCACACAACACAAATTTATTACAATATAAGCACAAAATGCACAAATATATTACAATACAAGTATCATACAAAAGAATCATTCTTTTGTGAATCCCTCTGGTCTGAGGAGGTGAGCGTGGTTCACCGAATCGATCACCATAATATTTGTGCATTTTGTGCTTATATTGTAATAACTTTGTGTTGTGTGACGTTTACTTGTACTGTATATGTACCAACACGTATTATGCTAATTAAAAAACTATTTATTAAAGCTTATATAGTCATACAATTCACTTTTTTACTTCCATCCCTACGAAAAAGAGAAGATGTAAATTTAAAAAATGTTAAGAAACTAAAGGCAAACCCAGATATTATTTTTCATAACAAATGGTAATCTGAACAAAAAGAGGACTGTATTTTGTTCTTATCTGATAAGGTCCATTTTTAAGGAAATGTTGTCCTTACAGTAGACTTATTTACATTAAAGTTTCATGATTTAGGTACGCTGAACTGATTGCTGATGTCTTTCACTATGTACAGGCTAAGCATGTTTGATTAAAAAAGTAGTTGACTGATAATTCTGAACTCGTTTTTGTACAAACAATATTGTACTATGCATAATGGAAAATGTTAGTAAAAAACTCAAAATATATTCATATGTTAAGGCAACTATTAAAATTCAATAATCTAATTTAAAGCTGCAAAGTAGTGCTTTATAAGAATGTTAAGATTAACCAGCTGCAGTTCTACTGACAGTAAGAACTTACGATGTAGGGTGTTGCACTTTCCTCTCCTTGAATGGGTCGTAGTATTTCCCATCTAGGTTGTTGAGCCTTGCCGTTTCGGAATCTTTTGTTTTGGCTGGCGAAACTGTAATCTTGTATCTGTAAAACCAAGTTTTTGTTGTTGATGATTTTGTTCTAATAAAGTATTAAATAGCTTCAGAAACACATAAGTGTATTGTAGTATTGTGAAACACAAATATGAAAATACAGTATGTTGATATTTATATAATTGATAAACGTGGGAATTAAACAGGTCAAAAGTAAAATGATAACATGAAACAGAAATTGAAAATTATGGTTTTTAGTAGCAGTTAACTTGCGGACATTTTCAGTTCAAGCTGATGTTTAGAAGCACACATCACTAAAAAATACATTCAATAACTCTTATAAATTGTGTTAAACTTTTTAATTATCTTTCTTTGATAACCAACATTTAGAAATATTGTTTGGTATTTAATATATAATGTTAATTTATTCAATTGTGTTGTTTTACAAGTTAGTATATTGGAGAGATAGGACATCAGCAAACTTACCTTAGAAGACAAGTTCACTAACACCAGAGTAGTAGTAGTAACATATACAAAAGAAACATATAAAAACAAAGAAACACATTTGTGTATGTTACTACTACTCTGGTGTTAGTGAACTTGTCTTCTAAGGTAAGTTTGCTGATGTCCTATCTCTCCAATATATTAATTCCTGGCCTAGTGCCCTTTAACCTAACCTAAAGTTGTGTTATAAGTTTAATTATTTCATTATGAACTGAACTTACTACTTTAGTCTGTGTTATGATACAGTATCCAATTACTACATCTCTTTGTTTGACTGAACAGCACATAATAAAAGGATGATCCAACTAAAGACGACAATTTGAATTTGGCAGTACTGCTTCTTCTTTTTTGATGATAAACAAGTGACTTGTTAATTTAGCATTGTCTATTGTTGACATTAGTAAACAATATTAAGACAGATTGATAGGAATTTTGTAAGGAAAATCACATTCTCTGATGAGACTCGTCGTTCATGTGGTGGTTTTAAGATATCATTTTACATGTTTAATTTTAAGTTAAGTTAGTTAGTTAAGGAACACATCTCAATCCAAACAGTCGTTTACAAAAATAATTTAATGTGATCTTAATTTAAAACTATAACCTTTGGTTTGATCAACTTTTATACATTTAAATTAAAGTCATGTTTATTCTTAAACATTCCATTGACCAAATTAATATTAGTTAGTCCTTTGACTAATACGTATTAGTTCAAAACTAATCAGTGGCGATTACTAAACTTACAACTCTTGTACCATCCAAATACACTGCAACTAAATCTAATTATACAGAATTGGCTCAAATGTGGAACAATATATTTCAGTACCCAAAAAATGCCTTTCAAAAAACAATATATATATATATATATTATCGTTGACTGTTTGTTGGACACTATCTAATGTCAACATATTCTTTTTTATCCAAAGTTTGTTTGAAAGTGACAATCAATGGTGTCCTTTTAGTGATAATCCTGCAAGCTCTTTTAGACAGTTGAAGGATGGTCTTCCTCAGGGGTCTGTTCTTGTTCCAATTTTGTTCAAAGTGTACACCACTGACATCCCAATAACAAAGTCTAGAAAGTTTAATATATGCAGATTATATTACTTTAGCTTAGCAACATAAGGACTTCATAGCTACTGAAGAAACACTCACAAGTGACCTTGCAACCCTCGAAGGATAGTTTAGAACCTGGAAGCTAAATCCTAACACATCAAAAACCGAAGTAGCCTACTTCCACCTAAGTAACAGACTGGCTAATCAAAAACTGAACATTTTGCTAAATGGTGTAAAATTCCATCATAATAATCACCCACAATACCTGGGAGTAATGTTAGATCGATCGCTGACGTTTAAAAGCCATCTTCAAAAACAGCAGCTAAAATTAAAACCAGGGCAAATGTACTACTTCATATTGCTGGAACAACTCGGGGACCAACGCATGCTAAAACTACTTTGTCTCTGGTATATTCTGCTGCTGAATACAGTGCTCCCGTATGGCTAAATAGGGCACATACAAAAGTGATTGATGTTCAACTTAATAGAGCTATGAGAGCTATTAGTGGTACTCTCATGGCAACTCCACTTCCTTGGCTCCCGGTACAGTGCAATATAGCTCCTCCAGAGATATGGTAGGAGGCACTACTTAAAGAATTCAATGAGATCTTGAATGGCCTGCACCTCTCCATTACCCAGGATCTCCCTCGTCAGAACAGTCACATAAAATCTCGTAACCCACCTCTACGTACTGATTCCCAGTTGAGCAGTTCAAATTTCTCACCCAAAACTAGTTGGGCCATAGCGTGAAACAGTTTTGATGGACGCAATAAGTTCTTTATTAATGCTACATCAATACCCGTAGGTGGAATGAACCTCCCTCGAAGGGAATGGACACTTTTAAATTGGTTCCGAACTGGCGTGGGTGTAGATGTAACAACTGGAAGTATAAATGGGGAATGACACTAGATCAGTCATGTGATTGCAGAGAGTCTATCCAAACAATGGATTACATAATTACAGAGTCTCCCCTGCATTCTTTCACGGAGGGTTAGTGTAAACAGAATAAGTGAAGCAGGTTGTAAATGGCTCGATGGATTGGATTTAGCTTTGCGACAGGAGATCACTTTTATTTTATATTACATATTGCATGACTTTTGGATCTTAATCCAAATATATAACAAAGCTTAAAAAAATTACTGAATGGTAGTTGACATAAAATAAACCATACGATATATAGTGGGGTAACAGCCCGTAACTACAGAGGAGCCAATATCGGGCACCACTCAAAAGCTGATTGTAGACATAGAATTTCTCATTTTACAAATTTGAGATTTTATTAATAAGTGGGTTATATTAATCTGTGAATATGTTTTGTACACCTGTAATGTAATAAACAAAGAAAACAAAGATAGAGACAAGTTGTTTAATATTTAATGACGTATACATTATATATACATTTCTACTCATAACATTGACTTCGTCTGTGTTTAGATATTGTGTTATAATTGTAAAATTGTTGTAGTCTAACAAAAGTACTGTATCTAAAAAACTACAAGATGAAAATAAGTTTAAAAAATAGTCATTCTTCTGTCATATAGACTGTCACATATTCTGTCATGGTATTTGTTTTTGTTGGATTAATATTTAACACTCTTGAATGGTTGTAGGAAGGACACTTTGGAACAGAATTGCTTAAGGGCGCCTTAAACTTAGTCAAGCCACTGGTGATAATGTAATGAAACTAAACAAATCTTGTGCCTTTGTAACAACAACTCTAGTGGGTGGGATGATATTCCTATTAAGGTGTTGAAGTGGTAATCTAAAATATTATTCGATGTTTTAACTAAATTAATTAATCAGCCATTTGTTGAAAATACCTATTCTGACTTTTCAAAATACTGTACTCTGAAGTAAGGTCTACTGAAGGATGTAATAACCTACGGTGTACCACAAGGCTCAACTTCAGACCTCTTTTCTTTCTTATATATATAAATAGCTTACCTACAACTACACATAACAAATTAATATTATATGCAGATGATGCTACAGCATTAGTCCAGAACAAATCATTAGCTTTGCTCAAACTAAATTTGGATAATATCATAAAACATTTGAACAATTGATTTTCAAATAGTGGTTTGGTTTTAAATCAAAACAAAACTAACATTATTCATTTTAAAGCAAGAAACACCAGGATAAGGAAGGATATTGGGACCTCCCAGGTAACTAAATATTTAGAGGTACATGTAGATGCAAATTTCAATTGGCAAATTCATATCAACTATCTCAGTAAGAAACTCAATTCATTTCGATATGTTTGATCCATAGTTGTTCAAACAATTTCTTCAGAAGTCTCATTACAGTTTATTATGCACATGTATATTCAATAATGAATTATTGAATTATATAATGGGGAAATTCTGCAGGATCAAAAAATATTTTTAAAGCTCATAAAGCTTTGGTAAGGATAATAATTAGTAAATCTGATAGTAAAGAAAGTTGTAGACCTATCATATTTGAATTATTGTTATCATTTAATATATTAGTAATGTATACAAAAATATTAATTACTTATTAGTACTGAATTTATTTTTAATGTATCATGCATTTGACACCTGCACCAGTTTGTTGTACAATGTACTTTATCAATTAGAATAGAATAGAATATCTTTTTTTGTCGTACAGGCTACAATAAGCATTGACAAAGTCGTTTTTCAGCAACCATGCCACGTTACCATTACATAGTTTTATAAATAAATAATAAATATACTAATACAATACAGCAATTACACTATAGACAAATAATTTAACTTATAGATAGTGTACAATAAATGCCTATAAACAATGACAAAGTGAATATGACTAATCAGAACAAATATTATCATTTTTAATATTATCCCTGCCAAATCTCTTACAACTCAAAATCCCTAGTTTAAAATTCAATCTTAGTGACCAAGAAAAATTCATTTATTGAATAAAAGGGATTCTTAAGTAACCAATTATAAAATCTTATTTTAAAAAAATTGATTGAATAAAGATGGATGAGGTGATTTATTTTATTATATACCTTCAAGGATATTACCAAATGACTAGAAAGTGATTTACTTAACCTATTGAACTCAATTGCTGCTTTTTCTCTGTTACTTGTTTTGTAGTTGTGTTTATCACAGTGTAAAGTTATTAGATTCTGATTTTTTAAAATAAATGAAGTTAAATCAAATATATACAAGTTGATAACTGTTTGCACTTCTAGCTGAATAAGTAAAGGTCTGCAGTGATCTCTCATTTCTGATTTTGTAATTACTCTAATTGTTTTTTTTTTTTTTTTTTTGAAGAAGTAATATTTCATTGATTTTTGAACAGTTGCCAAATAATATTAAACCATACCTAAAAACTGATTGAATGTAATGTACAATGAATATTTGTCTATTGTCTAACAAAAATCTAGAAAATTAAATTTTCATTTGAACTTTTCAAGTTGTGACATGAATTCAATAGTAACTCATCTAAAAATATTAAAAAATTAATAAAATCAAAGTTAGGTGAGTAAATATTTTTAATATTTAAAATAATTGATCAACATTTCAACATCTTTTAGCTTTGATTTATTATTCAGTATTTAACAGAGAGAACATCCAATACAAGACAACACAAATCACTAAAGAATGGTTTAAAATGAAATTCTTGATCACAATTAAATATTAAAATTACGATACTTACTTTCCATCCCTGGCTGGGCCTGATCCAGGAAGGATAGTCTCCATTTCTGTCATGTTTGCTTGGCCGTTGGCAGCCTGAAACAAATTAAGTTTAAATTAATAATATGCAATAAAAACTGATTATATTATCGTAATGTCCTGAGTAAGAAGATTAATTTACTATTTACGTTGTCTCCTTCATTAACGGAGAGAAATCATCATCTCTCAATAAGTACCTTTCAGTATGAAACATAGTTAGTTTAACCCCAAAAACATAAAAAAAATGCTCTTCAATTTTGCCTTTAACTTTTTATGACATTAAGCTTTGAAAAATTCAAATAGGCACAATTTTGGAATGGTACAAAATTGGAACTTGATACTCTATATTAAGTTAGGTCTTACTGTTTCTCATACATGTACCAGGGTTGAAGATAATATCTCAAAGGGTTATTAAGATATGATAAATTATATAACAAAACTTTAAGACAGACAGACGGAAAACTAAGCACTTTAGGACAAACGTTTGAATAAGATCTTGCTTCTTAGTTTTTGTGTACCTAACCTTATCCTGAAATCTTGAAGGGTTTTTATTAACACCCTGTGTTGCAGGTTCCAGGTTTTGAATCCCCACTGAGTTGACAGAAGCTTACAAACAGGCCTGCAGGACTATGAGAAGTAGCGAATAAAGTTTATAATAATAATGATAATAATAGAAAATAAAACACACAAATGATAATAGAAAAGTGTTTCTACTTGCTAAAAATAGATAATTTAAACTAGGAGACCCCTGCACGCTTCATGTGCCAACCCCGTCACTCGCTGCCCTCATGACACCTCGGCCTTCGGCCTTGGCTTGTAACTTTTGACTTCAAATATTAGTAATTAAACTGTATTAAGTAAAATCATATTAGTGAAGTTGAGAGTTGATATTGGTCACTTAATAATATGTTCAAATTATATAATTTACAATAAAACCAATATATTTTTAATTTTTAACTAGGCCTTTCGCCAGCAAAGCTGGCATCATCAGGCAACACAACTTTATTTGTAAACAAACAAGACAATAATTAGTTCTGAAAACAGATGTAAATAATTTAAAGAATATAAGTATAAATATATTGTAAACAATGTATAGTGTGTATATATATATATATATATATATATATATATATATATATATATATATATATATATATATCAGAGTGTATAATTTTTAATAAAATAAGTTGATAATAAACAAGAATTTTGAATAGGTCCATTTTCATTGTTCATTAAAGATGAATTACTCTTGTTTATAAAATATGTTTCCCAGGCATTCAAGTATTTAGAAGATGAAACTGATTTTATTATTTTTGAATTTTCTTTGCTAATATTGTGATTTGTTGTCAAACAATGTCTAGCAACTGCTGACTTTTCTTCTCTGTTAAATTTAATGTGTGAAAAATGTTCTTTGAATCTTATTTTTAAATTTCTTTTGGTTTGTCCTATGTATTTTTCTTCGCAGTTATCACAGTTAATTTCATAGATTCCTGATAGATTTTCATTTTTAATTTTGTCTTTAGGGTTATTCAGTTTGTTTTTTAATTTGTTTGTAGTTTTGAATGTAGGTTTGATATTTGAATTTTTCTTGAATGAGTGTTGAATGGTTCTTGACAATTGTGTTAAATGTAAAACTTGCCCAATAATTTTCTTTTTCTTTTATTTCTTTTAATGTAGTCCTTGATCTTTTAATTTGTTTTTTAACAGACTTTTTTAAAATATTATCAATTAGTATAGGATCATATCCATTGTAAACAGCAATATTTTTGATATAGGAAAGTTCTTTTTCAAAATTGTCCTCATTCAAAGGCGTGTTTAATAATCTATAAATCATGTTGTTGAATGCTGCTCTTTTTTGAGTTGGTGGATGATATGAGTCATTGGTGATGAATCTGTTGGTGTGAGTTGGTTTTCTATATATGTTAAAATCAAGATTTTGAGAAATTTCATTTCTTGAAACTAAAATATCTAAAAATGGTAATTTTGAATTCGATTCAGATTCATATGTAAATTTTATTGTTGTGTAAAAAGAGTTCAATTTACTAAGAAAGTTATTTAAATTTTGATTTGTGTTAAATATTGCAAATATATCATCCACATATCTAAACCAATATTGGGGAAAATATGGTAAAGTTTCTTTGGCTTTTATTTCAAAATTACTCATAAATAGATTTGCCACAAAACATGATAATGGATTTCCCATAGCAGTGTACCTTCTGTTTGTTGATAGAATTTGTTGTTAAATTGAAATATATTTTGATTCATACAAGTGTTAATTAATATCAGATATTCTTCTTTTTGTTCTTTGCATAAATTTATTGAAGTGAACCATTTTTCAAATAATTTCATTGTTTCTTTTAAAGGAACATTTGGATATAGAGAAGTAACGTCAAAAGAAACCATTATTTCATCTTCTTGTATTTTTAAATTTTTGACACAGTTTATGAATTCATATAGATTTTTTTATTGCTAAAGATGGGAAAGGATCTAATTGTTGTAGTTTTTGTGCTAACCATTTTGATAAGTTATAGTTTGGAGCATTTATCGAATTTACAATAGGACGCATACTTTTTCCTGGTTTATGGATTTTAGGTAAACAATAGAGTCGTGGGATTGAAGGATTAGAAACATGTAAATGTTTTATAAGATCTGGATTTATTAGAGTTTTGCATTGTTTCAAGGAATTCATTGTAGAAGTGATAAATTTTGGTAAAGGGTTTTTGTCGAAAATTATGTAGGGACCAGAAATTAGCATGTTAGTCACTCTATTAAAATATTCTGTTTTGTCTAAAATAACAATAGCATTACTTTTGTCAGCCTTTAGATAAAATACATCTTTGGATTGTAATGACGTTAGTGTTTTATGATTTTGTTGTTCAATTTGGTTGTTTTTTCTTGTTTGTTTCAGATTTAATATTGTAGATTCAATATCTCTTCTAATGATATTTTTCTTATTTTCATTTAAAAATTGAATATTTGACTCTACATCAATGATTACATTTTCAATATCATTTTTGCAACTCAAATTAAAATTTAGTCCTTTATTTAGTAGGTTCATTTCTTCATCCGTAAACTTATAAGATGATTCATTATAAACTAAAACATCATCTTGAAAAGGATTTGTACATATGTTATTTTGTTTTGAGTCATTCGTATTTAAGGATATTAATTTTTTATCTAGTGTTATTTTCTTTTTATTATATTTGAAATCAATTGAGTCTAATATATTATTATATTTTTCGTTGAAATAATCTGATTCTACACCATTTAAACTTTTGGTTATGTACAAGTGTTGTTCAAGTGACTTCAGTTCCAAATCTTGTTGTTTAGCATACATGTTTTTAATTTCTAGTCTAAGCCAATCAAATTTTGCATTTAGAATTACTTTTTCAGTTGTTTTATTTTTAATGGGTGTGTTAATTTTGATGAATTTTGGAAAAACTTTATTATACTTACATTGTTTGAGGAATTTGATGTCTAGGGTTATGAGTCTTGCTTTCTGTTTCAATTTGTATAATTTGTTCAACTCTTTTGACTTGAGTGTCATTTCAGTAGTGAAGTTGAGAGTTGATATTGGTCACTTAATAATATGTTCAAATTATATAATTTACAATAAAACTAATATATTTTTAATTTTTAACTAGGCCTTTCGCCAGCAAAGCTGGCATCATCATGTATATACACACTATACATTGTTTACAATATATTTATACTTATATTCTTTAAATTATTTACATCTGTTTTCAGAACTAATTATTGTCTTGTTTGTTTACAAATAAAGTTGTATTGCCTAATGATGCCAGCTTTGCTGGCGAAAGGCCTAGTTAAAAATTAAAAATATATTGGTTTTATTGTAAATTATATAATTTGAACATATTAAAATCATATTATTTAAATTCATTTACTGTAGCTCACTCAATGCACCTAATTTGCACTCTATTTATATAATAGTATAATAATTATAAATAACCAATGTTATCATTGGTTATACTGAGCCTATTTCAAATGTTTTCATTTTATTTAATAGCTGATGATAACATACACACAGACAGACATGCATTCGCTCTTTTATAATTAACTTAATATTTTACTGTGCTGCTCTCTATGTTAAACCTAACAAATTATTTGGACAATTTAACACTTGTTTATATCGCCAGCTGGTCAATTAAAATTAATCTCCATAAGCATAAATATGCAACTTTGACGCTGTGTAAGGAAAACACTTTGGGAATTTAAAAATCTAGCTCTGTTACAACTTAGAAATCAAAATTATCTTTTGAATAACAAAATTTCATCAAAATCAATCAAATAATAAGTTTAAAAGGTGAGTGAACTAAATAACCATTTTAATATATAGGATAACTAGGGGACACCACTGCAAGCTTTGTCTGCCACTGAGGATCCCACATCACAGTATGGGCGAAACGTCTGGTTATCTTTTAAATATTGTAGATAGTACCTTGACACTGTTGTCACCAGAAAATGTAGATTCTAGTTATGACACCGGCCATTTAAGCCTAAGTTCTAAGATAAAACAACCAATGTTATTACTAAGCCTATTTCAAATGTTTTCATTTTATTTAACGGCTGATGATAACAGACAGACATGTATTCGCTCTTTTATAATAAACTTGATATTTTACTGTGCTGCTCTCTATGTTTAACCTAACAAATTATTTGGACCATTTAACATTTGTTTATCCCGCCAGCTGGTCAACTAAAATTAATTTCCATAAGAATAACATTACAACTTTGACGCCGTGTAGGGCAAAAACCTATGGGAATTTCAAAAATCTAGCTCCGTTACGACTTAGAAATAAAAATTATGTTTTGAACAAAAAGTTTCATCAAAATCGGCCAAGTAATAAGTTTAGAAAGTGAGTGAACTAAATAACCCAATTGTTTTAATATATAGGATAATTTAAAATGTGCTGTGTTATAGAGTTACTTGACCATGTTAAAACACTTCCATTGCCCTTTGGCTAAGATCAAAATTAAAATAAAATTAAAGAAAAGTTAATTGTGACTCGCACATAAAGATTATTGAGTATTAACATTGATTTTATATGTAAAATCAATGGTAATAATTTATATTTACTAATAAAAGCCATAAGTGATAATATTTTTAATTACTTCTATTTAAATATTAAAGATTACATTTATATGCAGAAATATTAATAATAAGTTACCATTAACATGTCAATAGATATTGACCATTTTATGGTAGATATGACGTTCTTATCGATGTGGCAGTGGTCTGACGTCATACCATGCAATAATGACGATTACCCGCGCTAATCAGCTGATCGACGTAACTCTAAACTTTACAGTCATTCCCATTAGAAATATAGTTAACTACGTCAGAGATTTTATGGGTCAATTATACCATACCTTTATCTGCTCTCTTTAGTAATTTTTACGTGAATTCTACATTAAAAAGTTGACGATGATGTCTCAGTTCCTAATATGAATATAAACTATTTGACATACATATTGAAAATTCACTGGTTTTATAAAGAAATCAGTATCAGTCAATGACATGCTAGGTATATGGCTTTAATAATTAATTCAGTTATGTGTATTATTTATTTTTTATTTATTTATTTACATGCTTCAATACAGTCAAAACCAATTACACTGAAGCAGTTCATATTAATACATATATTTATGTTTGTGGGTTTTATAACTTATTCACTAAATCACTTCACATTATAAAAAATAACAAAAAATAAGAATACCAAACTGAAATACTATAGATTCAAATATAACTGAAATTTATATGGAACGGAACAATACATGCTTGATGAGGAGGCAAAAAATATAATGACATGCAATTAAATAAAAATAATAACTAATATTAGTATAGACTAGCATTCAGCAACAATAGCAGTAATGAATATTTTAAACAATTAAGAACAATAACAACAATAAATTATGTAAAATTGAATTTATCAATAGACGTTTAGGTTGTTATACAGATTCTTGCCAAAATAAAATCGAACATTTTCCTCAGAAATGACTCAAAATCAGGCTAAAGATGTGATACTTTTCTATAGGAGACACAATTTTACCAAAAAAAGTAGGAACCCTAAAATTTTACAATGTTTCTTAGATCTTTGTTGATTGATGTGAATTTTCGACATTGTATTTTAGTTTGACTTGGATTTTCACGCTGAAAATACGATTCCGAAAACAATTGTCTAACTATAATTATTTTTTTTTTCATGTCCACGGTGATCATGTAACAAAAAACCTCGTATATTTTCTCCGGAACGAAGAAAGAAACATCATTCCAGAGGGCGGAAGAACGGTAAATCTTGAATTATCATAAAGGATTTATTAAGCTAGGCTTTGTTATGTTAGTTTCTTGAAAAGTATTATTATAGGCTAATAACTTTACGGCAAAACCAGTTATACATTCATTGTCAGCTTAACACACGTTAAATGGAAAAAGATAGTCGATACTTTATAACAAGTTTTGAGAAATTTGACTTTAATTTACAATTTTACACTAAAAAAATTTTCAAATGTTTCTGTAATAAACGAGTTTTCTTAGGTTCAAAACTATATACCCTGATACAAAAAAATCATTGTTAACCATTATGCGACAAATATTCAGATTTTTTTTAAGTTGCAGAAAACTTATGATACAGACGGAGCAATCATATTTCTAGTTTACCTTTTTGAGTTATTTAACAAACCTCAAATTCATGTTTTAGGATGAACTAACACAAGCATGAAATGGAAAAAAAAGTTTCTGTGAGGATTTGTTAGTATGAACATTTTTTTTAATGAGCGGTAATTCATTATTAGTTGTCTATTAGAGATAATGAATGTTGTTTGAGCAACTAATTAACATTTTTATCGTTTGCCTTCAACTACGTTTCAAAATATAAAGATATAAGAATTGTAAGCTCATAATCTTTTATGTAAAATAGTCTATAGGCTACTATCTCTAAAATACATAACATTGAATAGGTTTTTTCCTTGACTGATTCTACTTTAGGGGTTATTTTAGGTACTGCGTCCGAGCGTGTAAAATAGTAAAAAAAAAAAACACTACGAGAAACTTTTAATACTTATACTGTATATGTCATTTCTTGTGAGTGATAAATTCTGAACGATAACCCTTATTAAGTAACATGTCCGATAAGTTCACCGATGAAGGTATATTATTTACAACGTCTGGCGACGTGATACATAATTAAAAACAACACTATAGTTAATTTGTTGAATGACCCGACTTGACCTCATAGCGCTCTGACAGAAAATGCCGGAACTATGAGCAGTTATTAGAAATGCTACAGCCAATGGCGTGGCGTTGCAAGCAAAACAAGTATTTCATTGTTGCAACGTTTTAATTCTTTAAGAGGGGGCCGGATAGAAGCCAGCCACCGCGCTCTGACTCCAGCCCGTTTAACACGGGAGAAATATTTAGTTTCTTATTACCGCCTAACCGACGGTTATTTGAGAAAAATAAAGAACTAGCCCGAATATACGAGTCATTAACTATTATTAGAGGTAAATAGTTTAAACAATGATAATTTATATTTGTTACAAACTGAGTTTTAAGATAACGATTTTACCAAACCTACGTGTAATTGACTAATTCGAAATGACTAGTCAAAACTATATTAACTGTTATAAAAATATAATTTTTGCATCCTTAGAATCCTTGTTATTTTTAGTACGGGAAGACTTCGATTTTAAAAAAATAATAATTTCTTAGCCGTTATTTTAGGGCTTTAGGCAATTCTAAAAAATGTTTGCTTGTAGACGTTACTCATCGGACGGTAGAAGTTCAGAAATGTCCTCACAGAGCTCTTCACCTTAGTTTGTAGTCTGCACTCTGCAGTCCTGTCTATTTCACCCGAGGTGTCAGACTGTCATAGATATATTTTAAAACATATTGCTTGATTTCTATCTTATGTCAATACATTTTACGTGAACATAATAATTAATCGTGTTTAAATCTAGTACTACATTTTATTAGTTTGTGTATCGTGATTAGTTTATAGTTTTCTGTTGTGTTTTTTTCTAGTTATTTATCCAGGTTGTGCTAAGTTTATAGTGTTTTTAAAGCCATGCAAGATAAAAACATTCCTCTTCCACACGAAAAGGAAGAAGAGGAGACTTGGGATTGGTCTCAAGCGACACCAAGAAGAACAGAGATAGGTTAGTTCAAAAATATAGCTATAATTTGTATTATATACATTATGTTTGTAATTAAATGATTTTCTAAATCATTCATTGGCGATTAGACAATTTACAACATTGTATTGGGCTTCGTCTTGTTTTATAAAATAATACACTTAGAAACTAAGAACAATAATACTTCGGTCTAATTATTTACTAATAAATATTTAATCTTTTACATAACAACTAACTAATGTTAAACAAAATTTTGAAGAACAGTAACATGAATATTTGAAAAATAAGAAAACAAAAATGATTTACTAAAAGTTGTCATAACTACTAATTAGTAAATAAATTTATTGGGCGTACGGAAATAATTCAATTAATGGCATTCGCTGCAGACACAAGAAAGCGACCTCTGTATCTCTTTTCTCAGAGGTCCCTCGTGTCTTAGTGGCACAACTAGAACGGAAAATACATGTTATGATATAGCCATAATTATTTTTAGATGGTGGTGCAGGCAGGCACACTCGTGCATTGTTTTCAGCTGTCATGTAATGAGGGTGAGCAGGTGGTCTGCCAATAGTGGTAGGAGGATCCACGAAACATCTGCCTTTATACAGTAAATAAATAAATGTATTTCTTATTAAAACTGTTCAGGGGTAAAATCGTGAAAAAAACAAGAAACAGAACTGATTATTAAAGGATTTGCTTGCTATTTCTAAACCTTTAACTTTTGGACAAGTGCGAAAATTCCTTTTCTAAAATGTATTATGAATCAGTTCATTTTTCTACTGATTTCTCTTCGTTAGTACTTAATACATATTGCAATCTTTTTACTTTATTCACTAGTTAACATGGGCCTGCAGAAATTTGCATTGATCTTTATTAAAGGGTGAAATAACGACTGATAGCTCAGTTAGGAGGTCTGAATCCTCAGTCACAGCCTAAATACTTTCGATACTTTATTAGTCCTGCACAACAGTTTTATTGATGGGTCTTCCGTGTCGTCAGATCCTCCACGAATCAATGGGACAATGCCAATAAAATCCCAATGGCCGGAAAATCACTTACTTAATTACAATGGATTTAGTTCTAAGATGATACAATCTTGTCATACATCACTTAAAATTCTTAAACCTAACGTCTAATGGTCATGGTACAAAGTTAATATACAAATTTATTAAAATAGTAATTCATTCAGCTTTAAGTATAAAGTAATAATTTGTAATATAAAAACATCAGGTTATATATGAAAGAATAGTTTTATTTTTGTAAAGGTGGAGACTACTTTATGGACTACTGTCCATACTGTATATTTTTCACAAAAATCACTCTCTTATGTGAATTTACAGTTTTAACATAAATAAATAAAAAATGGACCTCTGAGCCATTTCTGGTACTTTATCTAATATTCTACCAGCAGCATACTTGAAGGCATCTTGTTAATGCAAACTTTATCAGCAGAGTAGACCTACGGGCACATTTTTAACACAAGAAAAATAATTTAAAATAACTAAATCTTCAAACTTTAACAAGTAAATAATACGAACCTGTTCACTAAACTATTGTATTAGTAGTTTTGTGCAATAACATAATTTTGTACAGTGATCGTTTAATAACCTCAGTAAATGTAACAACCTTCACAATCAATTTCCCTGTTATAACTCACGTAAACAAACTTTTATTAAATTTTTTTACCTCTAAAATCTTTATTGTTTGTCTGTCGGTTGACGCAAAATTCCAAGAAACTAGAATTACAATGCTGCATCAAAAGAAAGCTCCTTTCTCAGTTTAATAAGGATAATTTTAATAAGGATGATAGTATACGACTTCCAAAGACATGGGAACCCATTTTAAGTAAATTGAACTAAAATGGAAGAGTCAGCCATACAGATTTTCTTCGGCCACGTCGGCCATCGTAAGTCACGTGGGTCGTGCCTCCCCCCCTCTCCAGCATACCTGCCAAACCAGTCCCCACCCCACCACCTGTTATAAAAGCTGGAAGGTCATTCGCTGATCTCAGTCTCAGAGAAACCACTGAAGATGGCACATCATAGTATGGGCGAAACGTCTAGTTATCTTGCAAATATTGTAGACAGTACCTTGACGCGGTTGTCACCGGAAGATTTTAGTTAAGTTTGTTCTTAATTTAAAAATGTATCAACTGAAAAACTTTTTGAAATGTTAAAAATATTTTTTAAATATAACCTTTAAGGAATTCTCTGTTTAATTTAGTCTTTGGGTTTATATACATATTTTTAAAAAACTACATATTGGTTTTTTACCTTTGTGTTCTCCCACACATTAAGAATTGTGACTACAATCATGAACCCCATATCGTGGCCAAATTTTACATAATTGAGGTTTAACTATGCACGGCGCTATCTAAGATATTAGGCACGACCTCTACCATGACCTAGACAGGTCACTGGGCGGACGACAGATCGAGCTGTAATCCTCGGCAGCGTGATAAGGAGGTTGCCGACCAGACCCGCTACATGCAACAGCACTATTAATGTTAGATATTATACAGTCTGGAATGTCTATATTCATGATCTAGAATATATGGTCAAATATCTTATTTACGTTGTATCAACAGGAACAGGAAAAAGATAGCAGCAGTAGCCGAGGACTAAGCTGGATTCGTGTGTTGGAATGTGTTGCACACATTGGAACCTTTATGTGTGCTGATTTATGTTAATAAGCTACACATCATAGTTTTTTTTTTATTTTATGTTATATTTCGGTTTTACAATCTGAAGCCATATTCAAACATTTAACATCATAAGCAGTTTTAAGAAAAATATAAATTAGATCATATATGTCTTAAAATATTTAACACATGATTTGATCAATGAAAATACTTGTAGTTGAATATATACTGTATAAATTTTGATAAAAATTGTTTAGTCACTTATTAATTTTGAATTAATTAATTAAAAAACAATGCCTACACACTAAAAGTCATAAACAAGTCCTATAAAAAAACCAAACAAAAAATTGTAATTAATAAAAATAAAGATAATACAGAATCAAAACCTTTAACAACTATTGTTATACTGTACATCAAAGGGAAATCAGAAAAAATCAGAAGAACCAACAAAAAGTTTTATTATTAGAACTTCATTTGTTACAAAATCAAAAATTGGACATTTACTAAGAAAAGTTGAACCATACATACAATCAAAATCAAGAAACCAAAAATGTTGTTTACAAAATTTCTTGTCAATGTAATTTAAATTATTTTGGACAAACATCTCGACCTTAAAAATGAGAATACAAGAACAAAAAACAGCATAAAAAATCAATTGAAAAACTATTGTAAACTTTCACATCATGTTTTGGCAGAAGAGCATAAGGTGCAATGGTCAGCAGCAAGTATAGTAGGCCTATATAAAGAAAGTAAGTGGAAAGAAAGAACAATAAAAGAAGCAGCATGTATGGCTGTAGAAAGCTGCATTTCGTAACCGAGTGCCACCTTATGCCTAATATACTTGCCTTTTACTTCAGAAGTATTAAATAAAATTCAAAACTAATAAGTGATTAAACAATTTTTATCAAAATTTTAAAACATATATTCAACTATTTTCATTCACCAAATCATCTGTTAAATATTTTAAGAAACATATCATCTATTAATTAATTTGTATTTTTATTAAAAACTGTTTATGTTGATAAATGTTTGAAAATGGTTTCAGATTGTAAAGCCGAAATATGACATAAAAAATAAAAAAACGATGTTATGTGTAGCTAATTAACATAAATCAGTAATGAACACCATACAAAATACATACCGTCAAGAATCCTTTATATGTGTACAATAGATAACGTCTCATGTTATCCCTTGGAATGGAAACAAGTTTAAACAGGGTTGCTTTCAGCGTGGACACTACTAGAGGAGTCTGGGGTGTCCATATTGGGTGGTAGTCACTGTCCAGATGTAGGGGAGGGAACTAAGTATCAGTTTTTTCAATTAGCTGAAAAAAATAAAACCAAAACTACTTGGTTCGGATTCCACGTAAAGCTGTAAGTTCATTAGTTATCCTGGCTATTGGTCTTTGAGGAAGTAAATGGCTCTTTCTGAGGAACAGTCGAACTCAGTAACCTGACTATACAGGTCATCCACACTCATCATACACTCATGTAATCATTTATATCCGCCTTAAAATGCACACAAAGTTATGTCGGCGTCTCATATTTAAGAATAAGAATTCGTCCCAGATTTTCTTTTCCTTTGACAGTGATAAGATTCATTGTAACTAGTTTTTCTGCTCTGCCTTGTCTTTATGCAAAATCCCACCATAGCTCTTTCAGAAACTATGAGCCATCGATACTAATCTACCCGCTGAATTATATTTAGTGTAACCTACTTACTGAACGATATCGAAAAATATCATATACGACGGTGGAAAAGACCGGTCCAACTTCATTTCTATGATAATTACCATTCTACCCCTAGCATTATAACAACATATTGAAAATAATAGCTCAGATAGATATTATACTGTATAAATATTAGAGTAGTCGGTGAGGTCCATAAATCCATGGACAAGGTAACTCTACCTTAGCTTAGTAAAACATTTTAAGTGTTGCTTTATCATGTACCTACCATGTTGGTTTACCTCCCTTGGTAGGTGAAACAATGTTGGGCACCTGCGAACAAACAAAAATGTTATTGCAACTTCTGAACAAATTTAGGCACAAACATTTTATATATAAATAAATGTTCTTTTCAGAAAGCAAATACAGTCGTTTATGAGTTGTGGTAGATCTATTTCAGTGGTTTGCATGTTGAAATCAGTGTTCCACATAAGCTCTTGCCTCAATGACAGCAGAGATAGTGGCACTTCACTTGGAGATGGTTAGACACGTGATAATCCATCTGTCAGTTTTCCACTGGTTATCTTTCGTGATAAACCAACATACGACGCTCCGTGTTTAACTGATATTACAAAATGTGGTTATGTAATAGGACTGTGTCATTTTTTATGTATTAAATGTTACTTATAAACGCATTGCTTTACAATGTCTATTCCATATTTTTATTACGCTAGCCAAGTAACCTAAATAATAAATACATACAGTTTTTTAATAAATATATACATGTTTTCCAATGTTGTGATCGTTTTACCATGGGGCACTCAATACCCCAATAGTTAAAGTAACACATGTTTAAGTGTAGTATTCCAAGGTTAAAGAAACATATTTTATAAGAGGTCAACTTATGGGTAGTTAATTCTAAATTTTAAAAAACAATGACAGTAAATCTTAAATCATAAAGGATGTGACAACTGACTTGCTATCACCTCTAAAGGTGTTGCAGTCCCATGAGTTACTTAAATTATATTGTCTGCATGTCTCTCTGTGTTATCAGAGCCTTTGGCCTGACTGCCATGCCAATCACTGCCGCTCCATTTGGCCCAGTTTAACGCGTCGCTTGCTGCTCAATCGATGTTCTTTCTATATTCATGCCGGTTCCAACGTGGCCGTACTCTCGATTTGTGAGATTCACGAAACTAGCAATTTAGTAAAACTAACAGTTTAGTGAAACCAGTTTTTTTGTAAAACGTATCTAAGGCTGGAACAATGATCAAGAATAATTTTATGAAATAAAGAACATTTTATAGTTGTTCACTTTTAAATATTTATTTCACGTTCCGTACCATATTTTTTGTACAAATATCTTGAATAGTTGCTCCTTTGGATGGAGTATTTGGTACGAACAAATACAGTGGAATGTTTCCATGTGAACATATTAACAGATATGTTCATGCAAGCCAGCTCGCGGATGTAGTTAAAAAAAGGATCATATTTACAAGATTCTCTCCAAAGTCAGTTTGCCATTTTTTTTTTTGTGAGACGAGGAGGTAACAATTTATTTACAAACGAGGTTTGTGACTGTAGGTTTCCCAAACTACCCACTAAAAAACCCCCTCTTCTGCTACGTCTAGCCTGGAACCTACTTCGGCCTTGGCTTATTTGTTGTTTGTCTTCAAGGCATTCCATAGTCTACACTACGAAGTTAGCGGTATAGATCTGCCTTTTATTCCCGAAGTATGCCACCAACAGACTAGACTACCCGGTTCCAGGCGTGTCTTCCCTTCGGTGCATGCCACCTGTAACATGATCTGAGTTGAAGTCAATGACTACAGACTATCTGTAGTCATTAGTTGAAGTCATGGACCTCCGCAGTTAAAGCGACTTACCTAATAAGGGACCAACTGTCCCTTATTTTAGTGATTTATTTATTTAGTCGTTCAAAACCAGTGGCATTTTTACTTACAATTCCAACGCTGTTATGGGACAACAGCCCAAAACCATCAAGCTTAGTTGGACCTTCCGTCATTGGAACCCGTGACCCTCTGCATTGAGGCTAGCAAGAGGCACACACTTTCACTGCAGCAGCATAACTGGCCTTTACCAGTTTATAAGGATATTTACAAAACTGTATAAAAAATGTGTATTACTGAAAGACTCACAATGTTTGGTTGGCCACGATGATTTATTTTATACTGATCCGATTCTCAATAGAACTCATACGTATTAAATAGATAGTAGAAATTTGCACTTTCATGAACTGATAAGATATGGTTCAATTGGCGTATCTAAAATATCACTGTTGGTTACTTTACTGATATAGTCTGGAAATATGGATATTAAAGTACGTGAATTGGATATATTTTTCAAAATACGCTGTAAAGTTAGTCAGTCATATTTGAGAACACTTTATTGTAACTTCACGGGAAATAAATCAATTTTTTGCAACCTCGTGGAGAAACCTATCATTATAGTCTCGAACTTAGAATTCCGCTGCGTAAGTCCCAAGTTCTAAGTGACGGTACCGAGATAAACAAGTTTCCCTTGTGATACTTGTTATTTGAAATCCAAGTCACTAATAAACTATTTAAAATACTACTTTTGTAAATATAATGTAATTGCATTGCCATATTGTTTTACACTTTAAACAAACTAAATCTAAATTATTTATTTTTTTATCAAATTTGCCCTTTTTTGGTATCGTTAGTCCTATTTTTTATATATGTACTTTTAAAATATTCGATAAAATTTTGAAAATTATGATTCAGGTAAACAAGTTAGTTTATCTAGTGTGGAAGCTAGTAGGTGACTCATAAGGACATAAAGCTGCGGACGTCTCAGAGTCCGGACCAGTCCCAGTTAGCCGAGGGTTAGAAGACTGGTTACCTCATACAGACTATGGTAGTAGCAATTCCCTATGTCTCTTTAGTGATTTATTTACTTTTTGATACCTATTTAGATAGTATAAATTGAGCAAATAAATCATGTTCTCGAGTTCGACTAACATAAACTACGTAAAACAACATTCCTCAAACTAACCATTTTAGTAATACAAAAATTCTAGAAATAATAAAATTCAAGAACATTTACAATCATATTTTCCATCTAATCTATTTAGAATTAGAATCCATACTCTTGTTACAATAACATTTCAAGATTAAATTTTCCAGCAACGATCACAATAGTTAAATATAAAGTAGCTGTGATATACATCTGTAGCCACCCACTCAAAATAAAATAATAATAAAGCTGTGCAACTTTTATTTCACACACACGTCGTAATGAAATAAGCGAGAGGTAAAACTGGTATGGTGGGTGGCAACACTGCGGACAGTTTACCATTATCCATTTACGTAATGAACGTTTCCAAGAATGAAGCGACACAACAGCCTCTTTCCTGCCAATTGAATGGCCACTTTATAGTTGTTTCATGTAATATCATTGACTTTGTTTCTTTAGTCTTAGTCAATGGTTATATGATTTTGTAAATATTTATATGTTCATTAACTCTCCTGTCGGTGTTCGCTCAATGATTGCCATCGACACTACTAGAGAAGTTTGGTGTGTCCGTGTTGGGTAGTTGTTAGGGTCCAGATGTCGTGTAGGGAAGAGGATTAGGCTTGTCAATCAGCTGAAAATCAGATCAATGTTACGTGATTCGCATTCCAAGTAAAGTTGTTGATCTTTTAGTTGCTCTTGCTATTAATGACCCTTTCTGGGCACGAGTCGAACTCACACAGTAACCAGACCACACAGGTCACCATACTCATGCGTACTCCAGAAATTATTCATAATTTGTCTTGAAATACGCACATTGCTGTGTCAGAGTCTGAACTCTGAATAGTGATGAATCTGAATTACTGTTGACGTTTTTCAAATTGGAGCCTGTAATCGTTGTATATTACTGTATATAAAAAAAGACAAACTCTACATAGAAAAATAACCTTTGCAAATGGATTTAATTTTTTTGAATGAAGTCAAGAGTAGTTGGAGGCTTTTCAGTAATTATTTGACACTAATATAACATTTGATCCCACAGTGTTCAATCCAACAATTAGAATGATAAAACTATGTACTTAGGGATTATGTCTTAACTAGGAATTCACAAGATCATTATGGTATTACCCATTGGAGCCACTAATAAGTTCACTCCGACAGATTATGTTTTCAAATTAGAATAAATTAACTTGATGATTTTATGTAAAACTCGCGTTCTATATTTTTAACGGTGATATTTAATAATAGAATCGGGAAATCACTTGGAATAGTTGACAAAATTGGAATTTGATGCACAATCCCTGGAAGTAAAGTAATTGGTTAAAGCCCACGCAAACGTCCAAAGTATATTTACCACATTGGGTATTTTCCGATAGAGTATATTTATCTTTTCTCATTCCATGAGGTGTTGTTTGACAGAACACAAGCCACTTTGAAGTTGAAAATACCATTACAAAGAATATTTATCATCGTCTTTGAACGGTTTCGATTTAAAATAACTTCCTTTGCTTCTTATTGGAAGTAAAACGCTCAGCTGGGTACTAAAATAAATGGGCCAAATGATAAGTGAATATTCGCAGGTAGCAATGTTCCTTAAAAAGTACCTATAAATGTTAATCAATCAGAGATCTTGAATTTGAATGGAGAAACTTAAACAAAATTTTAAAAGTAACGAAATATTCAACCTAAAATGTCTCTGTTTTATCATCTAACTCTTTCCAGATGCCAATCACAAAACCGTCCACGCCAAACATTATTTCAGCCTTTTTTCAAGTATTAAAAATCATTTTAAGACTAGTATACTAATGGCATCAGTGTGCCATGCATTTAGTATTAACATTTTTATTATAGTTAAATTTTGTTAATAGCAAGAGGATTAATTCTAGGATACGAGATCTAAATTTTTTAATAGTAACATTGTAATTGTTCCCCCATTTAAACAACTCTTTATCCATTTAAACAAACTGTATGAATAACTACTAGACAGTCTTATAGTATCCTTAAAAACTTTTGAATTTAACAATGTACATGTTACAAAAACACAACGTAAGACTAGTATTAGTAAATACCAATACCACTGTAGGTATATGGGTGGGCAGGTGGGTCAATACCACTGAACATGTATGGATGGGAGGGTGGGTCAATATCACTGAACATGTATGGGTGGGCAGGTGGGTCAATACCACTGAACATGTATGGATGGGAGGGTGGGTCAATATCACTGAACATGTATGGGTGGGCAGGTGGGTCAATATCACTGAACATGTATGGGTAGGCAGGTGGGTCAATACCACTGTACATGTATGGATGGGAGGGTGGGTCAATACCACTGTACATGTATGGTTGGGCAGGTGGGTCAATATCACTGAACATGTATGGGTAGGCAGGTGGGTCAATACCACTGTACATGTATGGATGGGAGGGTGGGTCAATATCACTGAACATGTATGGGTAGGCAGGTGGGTCAATATCACTGAACATGTATGGGTAGGCAGGTGGGTCAATACCACTGTACATGTATGGATGGGAGGGTGGGTCAATACCACTGTACATGTATGGGTGGGCAGGTGGGTCAATACCACTGTACATGTATGGATGGGAGGGTGGGTCAATATCACTGAACATGTATGGGTAGGCAGGTGGGTCAATATCACTGAACATGTATGGGTAGGCAGGTGGGTCAATATCACTGAACATGTATGGATAGGAGGGTGGGTCAATATCACTGAACATGTATGGGTGGGCAGGTGGGTCAATACCACTGTACATGTATGGGTGGGAGGGTGGGTCAATATCACTGAACATGTATGGGTAGGCAGGTGGGTCAATATCACTGAACATGTATGGGTAGGCAGGTGGGTCAATACCACTGTACATGTATGGATGGGAGGGTGGGTCAATATCACTGAACATGTATGGGTGGGCAGGTGGGTCAATATCACTGAACATGTATGGGTAGGCAGGTGGGTCAATACCACTGTACATGTATGGATGGGAGGGTGGGTCAATACCACTGTACATGTATGGGTGGGCAGGTGGGTCAATACCACTGTACATGTATGGATGGGAGGGTGGGTCAATATCACTGAACATGTATGGGTGGACAGGTGGGTCAATACCACTGAACATGTATGGGTGGGCGGGTGGGTTAATACCACTGAACATGTATGGATGGGAGGGTGGGTCAATATCACTGAACATGTATGGGTAGGCAGGTGGTTCACTGAACATGTATGGGTAGGCAGGTGGGTCAATATCACTGAACTTAATAATAAAGTACAATATATATGATAAGGATTTCACAGGCTAGCCACCAAACTAAGGAAAGATTAAAATAATTACATTTAAATTCTTCTTCGGGACCTAATTTTAAAATAGAAGATCAGGTTGAAAACTTTCATAATTTTTAGAAAAAGTTATTGTTTCAAAACCTCTTAACAATATTTTCATAAACTTGGCAGATACCCTACTACTCCATACATTCTTAAATGTCCAGTACATCTTATATAATTTTTTCTACTTTATAAAGTTTTGAAATAAAGACCATTTAAAAACTGTACAGACATATTTCATTAAAGCTTTAAGTTTCGGGGAAAATGTCAAGGATCAATATTTTTAGAATTTTTTGGATACAAATCTAATGGTAAATTGATTGTTGAAATAGGTTCATAAAGAAGGAAGTTAAACATTTTTTAATTTTTATAATATTTGATTAAAAATAACGTTAACTATTACTTTTTTGTTGTACCTGTCATAAAATTAGTGACACTTAGCGGCCTGACTTTCATAAAAAAAAATATATATGTATATAAATGTTATATAAAAACCATATAAATTTGATGATTTTCATTTAAAAATTAGCTAAGCAAGTTGCCTTTGAGGGGACTTAATATTCTTCATATATGTATATATCAAACACCAATATAACTTTGTGCGTATTTAAGGCGAATATGTATGATTACATGAATGTGGGATGAGTGTGGATGACCTGTGTAGTTTGGTTACGATATCGACTGTTCCGCAGAAAGGGTAATTTACTAATAGCAATAGCAAGGGCAACTAATGGACCTACAGATTAACGTGGAATCCAAACCACGTTAAATTGGTCTTATTTTCAGCTTGACAAGCCTCAGTTCTCTCCTCTACAGACTACCGCCCAAAATGGACACCCCAACCAGACTTTGGGCTACAGCACTAGTGCCGACACAGTAACATATTTTTAACAATTTCACCAAATGATAACAAGCGTGCAAACAAGCTAACTAGGCTGTAAACCGAATTTTATAGCAAGATAAATGTTGCCAAGTGACATGTTGTTATATAATCAAGTTGTGAAACTGCCATTCATGCCTGTAATAACAAACTAACTGGGCAGATGGCAGATCGTCAAACATTGCCATTACAGTCTTATTGGCAATTACCTTATCTTTACAGTTGGTGTAGACGAGTTATCTCGTCCTCGTGGTGATGTCTGGATAAGTAGGTCTTTAAAGTTAATTATCGCGGAGTCTTTAAAGTCTATCACCGAGTCGATCTGTCAACCATTATTAAATGACACTATTACGAATATTTGCAATCGATATGGGAATATGAAGGCCGTTAAGAACATTTTGGATTTGCGTTAATTTCTTTATCAGGTAGAAACAAATTTATAAACATTAAAAAGAGAATTTTTGCATTTTGTACTTGTATTGTAATATATTTGTGCATTATGTGCTTATAGTGTAATATATTTGTGTTGTATGACGTTCACTTATTCTGTATACGAACCAACACGTAATATGCTCATTAAAAAAGAAGAAAAAACTAAAGAGAATATTTTAACATGCACTGAGTAGATTGATAAGGAACAACCTAAAACATAGAACATAACTTACTAAGTGAAGAAAAACCAAAAATACCAAACATTTCTGCATGTTTTTAAAGCAGAGAAATTTGTGTACTAAAAAACATATCACATTTTTAGGGGATACATTCTTTCTGTGCTTGACGTTTAGTGTTTTCTAATACTATATTAGAATTACTTTTAAATCGTTTTTCAAATTTGGTGGCCTTAAAGTACATTTGTTGTTAAAATGTCATTTGCGAGATTTAAAGTAGTCACGGGCCTGGTAATGTGAGGCATATTAAGGACTAGCGTATTTGTTGAATGCTATTTTTATCTACAGCCTTGAATTTAAGTTATATTTCGAAAGGTTTTTAAGATAACCTAGCTTGGGGCAATCTTAATAATGGTGAATGTGTTCTTTCAGGTCGGAATACGTCACTAAAACAGTTTTGTTCTTTGTTACTTTGGTCTTTATGTAGTTATTATAGTAAAGTTAAGATTTTAAAAACGCTAGTATGTTTAATTAATGATGTTTAAAAAGAAGTTTTAAAGAACAAAATCTTAAAATTCGGTTATTTTCTAAATCCAAATTGTAAGCTACATTTTATTCAACCATTTTCTTCGTTTTCTTGGGAATCCTTGGAATTGAGAAAATATTATGTCAAATTTGTTTCAAAAGTTAGTTCCTTTGAATTAATTGCTAAAATAATTTTAGAATCATGATGATGTATTTAGGAATATGGGATATATAAGTCGATATAATGTGTAAATAACCTCTGTTTTGGAATTGAAAACGTGTCATTTTGAGGATAGGTTTATCAATGTTACTAAGACACTATTATCAGTTAATTTAGGTCAGTTTATTAGAATAAACTAAATAGGCAACTATTTAGGCAATTAATTTAGTGTTAATAAACGATCTAACGTTTGTTTGGCAGTTAGGTAATGTTCTGGATTGCTTTTAACGTATAAAAGGGCTTAATTTCTTCCAAAAAAAAACCCAACTTTCTACCCAAAATGTTCTTTATTAATTTTGAAAATTGGCAAACTTTCATCATAGCTAATGACTCCGACTAAATTCAGAAAATAATTAACTATGGTTTTGAGTAGGTACGGTTGTTAAAAAGCCCCATCTTGTGAAAATTGGCAATCCACATTATCTATGTTTTATCGATTTTATAAAAGCACAAATATGTGTGTGCTCCAGCTATTTTTTCATTTTTTTCTTATTGCGATTTCTAAACAATCACCGGCCAACAACGGCTGGAGGATCGATTTAATTTTAAATTACACTTATTGAACATTTGGAATAATAATATATAAACAATGTTAATTTATTTTAACTACTGCATCTACTACGAAATTTCATAGAACCAGTCTTACTAAAAACGCAGTAGCGTAGCAACCAAACGTGTGATAGAAATAATTAAAAAAAGATATTTCATGAACTCACATCGTTGGTTAAATTGAAAATGTTGTATTGACTGTCCAGAAAGTTTGACAAATCTTTTGATAATATCTTGGCTGACAATTCTTCCCCTCGTCAATCCAATCAGCCCCCTACAAGCTTTCGTAGGGCTTCTGACAATGTACTTTCATTTTGTACCAAACAATGGCCGGATAGACGGTGTCGCCATTGTTTACTAACAATATTTTCTAACCTCAAATGAGGAGTTTAACGACGACAAATAATCAATCAATAGTTGGTAGCATTGCGTAGTGTTAACAGCTGACCTAGAGGTCACCCCCTCTCCTCTATCAACACAGACACTGCGTTCAAACCTACTCATCTGCATACAAAGCAGCCATTCCCTCTACCTACAGTCACAGTCCGTCAGTTGTCAGTTCTTGGCCTTATGTAAGACAAACTATTGAATTACCCTTGTATGATATAGTCATATGTAAACACATTACTGTAGTTGTAATTGAATGTTCGTTCCAATAACGAAATGTAAACGACCGTCAAGATATTGATGAATATTGCTTCGAATAATTGTATGAGCGAATGTAGTCTTTGTTACAAATGAAGGCCGACTATTCCTTACTAAAGAGCCCGTTTCCCAAACTGCCAAGGCAACCGCTGGAAAGTCGGCAGCCCCCAGACAGCGATATAGTGTAGCCTTGCATTGTAATTTTACCATCAGTGGATCATATCGTGCTTTTCTATTTCAACTGCGCAGTTCGTGTTTATTATTATAGTGACACCTAGTACCCACTTACAAACATGTTTCCGGAAGCAGTGTTTGCAAACTGTTTCTCAACTGTTTCCAGTGTTTTTGTATTGTTTTTGTGATGTTTCTGAAATGTTTCCCAACGGTTTGCAAACATTCAAGCGTGTTTCTGGGACCAAGAAACAGTGATTTCTGTTTTCAAGACCAAATAGAAAACACGCAAACATGTTTCCGTCTAGAAAACAAAATTATAACGGAAGAGGGAGCTTGAATGAGTCATCGGGCGTCAGAGGTGCTTTCAGGTGACTTGCAAGTGTGCAGTACCGGTCGTCACCGTTCAAGGTGTGTGCTACTGCGTAGAACCAGGAACAGATTTCAAATTTAATTGAAGAGTTTCATCCCGTAGAGTTTTGTCGGACATAACTTCTCCAGGTTATAAGAACAGAGATAAGTAAGGTGACGCCCTAAAGGAAATCGCGCTAGTTTTTGACGTGAGCACTGATTATATGGACAAATAATAGGGCCTAAATAGATAACAGTTTTAAAACACAATTTCTAAGTGAACACAAGGCATTGTGTGATAAAAAAAGTCAGTTCACCCAAGAGAGTAGGGTGATTCGGATACGACTCAAGAACGTCTTCAGACCACATCTCGGGAAACACCCTCCTGCTAGTGTGGACACAAATAATTGACAAACATTGATGTTTCTCTGTTGTTTCCAAACCGTTTGCAAACAGTTGACAAACAGTTTGCAAACTTTTTATAAACATTAACAAGAAACAAGAAACTGTTTGCAATCTGTTAACAAACTGTTTGTCTACAGTTTGCAAACATTGTTTCTAAGTAATTTTTAAAAATATTATAAAAATATTAATAAAAACTATATCCATTGTTCCACGTAAGCTCACGTTTGAGTTATAGTGAACGCTTTATGATTATTAAAGATCCACTATAGTGGACCATAAGTTGATATTATGGGGGTTTTTAATGTAAAAACATTTAAATCTTTACGTATTTAACCGTGAAAAAATGTTTACTTAATTTTTTTACAAAAACTAACTTATTGTTAACTAGAATAGGTCTTCATTTATCAAATGACAATTTAAGTATTACGGTACAATCATCATTTACGTACCGAATCGCTGAAATAAATACGCACGTTTTTGGAGTTTTTGCGGAGATAAACGGCTACCCTAATTAGTAGTTCACCCTGAAAACAACCGGTGGTTATCAGCTGATCTCTTTCAATATTCGTTTGACTCTGGATAGGATGAAAATGAAAATGTTTGGCTTTAACCAACCAGAGTACAGATCAATTTAGAACTTAATTTCTTTTGTTTGAATGATAATATAAACTGCTGCATATGCTAACGTCACCAAACTGCCACGCAAAGAATAAAAACGTCTTAACATTACATTTTATATCAGTAAAGATCGTTAAATACATAGTGTTAGAAAAAAATGTTGACTGCTATTTTGAAAATAGTAGCTTTTAAAAATCATTAAATTCATATTTTTATGGATGAGGTAAAGTAGGCGAAATTCCCCATTTAAGGTTTGTTGTATCTGTGCAGGTTTATAAGATCCCAATGGTGGAACGATTAAAAATAACCACTCTGTATAATATTATCTGTACTTTGTTTATCTACACTTTGTGGTATTATTGAGCTATACCTGGGAACATGATGAACTTACACACAAACACTTGTAGTCCTCAAATCCACAGATTGTGACATAGTTTTGTAGGTTATAACTTCGTGTACATCTATAACTTCTGTACGTAAAATTTTAATCAAAAGCACGCGTTGAAAAAATTGAATACTAAGCTTGAATGAAGCCGAGCACACAGATAATGCATTGTTGTTCATCATTCTATGAGTTGAGACTTAAAATGCTGTCTCAAGATAACACGCTACCACGCCGTCAGATAGCGACTGGGGGGTGCAAAGGTTGAGCCACGGCTTCCTCTTATAAAAGCCGTTAGTTATCACTGTGGTAGTGCCTTATCATTGATAGCACAATAAATATTCAGTGCAGTCTGTAGGGGCAACGCATTTCATTACATAATGAATCATCTCAACAAATCATAAATATATCACTTTGTACATCTTGCAATAATAACATTTACTTGTATACTGCTTTACCTAGACGAATACGTAAGTACATAAATACACAAATTAACAGTTACAAACCTAAATAAATAATATATAACTAAATAAACACATAAACACATTTATATAATTACTTATATAGTGAACGCATATAAAAACATAAATAAATTCCTATTCCTAAATACAAAATTAAATTCCTATTAAAAAACATTTTATTTTATATGCGTTAAAAAACCAATTAAATATTTTAAAACGCACATATAAATACATAGGCCTACATTCATACTCAAACCGACTAAAATGAGGACATATTTTTATTATACGCGAATGAATCCATGCACATATTCTTATTATAAACTAATAAATACATACACCAAAATACACACAAATTTAGATTCGCGTTTACAAACACATTTAATTATTGGCTAGTTTGATCACTTTCACTTAACAGTTTCAAATCTCAATAATTTTGATTGTGTTGGTGTTTAACTTTCCCTATCCATGAATCTATAAAGTGAAACAAAAATTTCTCGTGTGATTTAAAATTATGTGAATGCGAGAACCTTTAAGGCAAGAAAAGTATTTTAATTATTTAGGAATTAATTTTGAAAAAACCCGTTTTCTTTATAGAAACACATACATGATTTAAATTAAAATCATCGATCATCTACAAAATCTACGAAGACGGTTTTTACTTATGAAACTGTTTTTATGCTAAAATTGATGTGCCTTACTTTCTCAAGATATGCGTGTACAGGGTGTATATTATGCCTGGAAACATCCGAATTGATTCTTTATTAATCAAAATATAAATTCGAAACCTTTTACAGTCGCGATAGGGATTGGGCACCCACTTTTTAGAACAATGTTTTGTCATTTCACACTAACGGGGTATGTCCTGTTGAGATTATCGTCAATATTCTTAATTGAAGAATATACCTTGAAATATATATTTTTAAAGGTGAACTGTTTACTGAATTGAATGTCACCAACCTCATCTGTAAGCAATCACTCTACCAGAAAATAGAGTGAGTATTGAACAATTGCTGGTGTTCAACAACTTAATTTTAACTTGGTTCTTGCCATATAATGTGTTAGACTATTTTTTTAAAACGTTAAATTGAAATAAAACAACACATTGATTTTCAGCTGGTAGATATGTACAAATGTGCTAGCTGTTATTACAACAGTATTGTGTAAACAATGATTTATTTATCAATTTCTTATAAGAAAATTAATTTTTTACGCTATCAAGGTTTAACATTAATCTTTTAGCTCTATTTGGTGTAAAAGTAAATGTTTTAACTGTCTTCTTTCTTCTGTTTTACAATGAAGTTAAAATAAAATGTTTGAAGACCAGCAAATTTTTAATACTCAAATTACTCTATTTTTTTATAGAGTGATTTCTTAGAGATGCGGTTTGTGGCATACAATTCAGTTCACTATAACCTTTAAATTGATGTATAGCAAGGTAAAGGCTTCCATTAGGAATATTGATGATACACTACACAGGGCGTTCCTCGTTAGTGTAAAATTACAATACATGGTTACAAAAAGTAGGTCCCCAATCCCTATCGCGACTGTAAAAGGGTTCGAATTTATATTTTGATTTAAAAAGAATATATTCGGGTGTTTCCAGTACATAATATACACCCTGCCTTAGAGGTCAACCTGTTTTCATACAGTTTATCGAGTTTTTTACTTAATTTTGAATCCGTATCGGTCTGGAAGAACGAGTGAGTCAACACAACTGTAACGTTAAATTTAATCGGTTTAAATGTTTTATAAAGGTGCTAACGAAGTCACAGTTGCGACCTTGGAGACAGTCAATGTTATCTGTTATAAACAGCTGATTCGCATTTGTTCTGATAATTTGACAAACCCACACAACAGCACAGCATTGCAGCCATCAGTGCGTTTATTATAGGTTACCGCGCTATTATATCACATTATACCTGTTATTGTGAAGTATTAATTGTAACAGTATCTCTTTGACTTCATCTAGTTCACTATTGCTGCTAAATGAAATTTTTCGGTGCATTGAAGATGAGTTATACAATTATAATCAGAATTGAATTATATTCAAACACGACAACGATTTTTATACTTCACGTTGAGTAATTGTAATCATGTACCTGGGTTTCAAGTGAAGGTCAATTAATGTTTGCCTCAATTTGGCAGAGTGAGCATTACTTGAATAAATCATTAACTGTGAACGGTCATTTAATGACGGTGTATGTTAATCACCACGTTCGTAAATGGTTAATGAGAATTTTACAAAACCAACCACGTTGTTTGCTGTTCTTAAGTAAATTTAAATTACAATTGAATGTGTAATTAATTTCGTTCTTGTGATGGTAGATATACATATAGCGTATGGTATTTTGTCAGCTACCATTAATTAAGTTTTTTAAATAGAAAAGCTATGATATATATTTGCAAATAGTCCAAAAGTGAAGTGATATCCATAAAAATATAAAGTGATCTCATGTTACAAAGCTAAACCTAATCCATCAAGCCATTTAAAACCTGCCTCACTGATTCTATTTACACTAGCTGATCCCTCTGTAAAAGAGCGCAGGGGCTCTCTGTAACTATGTGATCCATTGTTTGGACACAATCACACGACTGATATAGTGTCAATCTCCATTTATACTTCCAGTAGTCACATCTGCCCATGATAGTTCGGAAGAGATTTAACAGTGTCATTCCCTTCGAGGGAGGTTCATCCAACCTACAGGTATTGACGAATCGTTTATAAGGAACTTATTTCGTCCATCTTTCACACTATGGCCCATCTAGTATTGGGCGAGAAATTTGATCTGCTCAACTGGAAAGCGGTACATAGAGGTGGGTTCCGAGATTTTAAGCGACCATTCTGAAGTGGGAGATCCTGTGTATAGGGAGGTGCGGGGCATTCAAGACCTTATTGAATTCTTTAAGTAGTGCCGCAAAGTACCGGGAGCCAAGGAAGTGGACTTGCCATGAGAGTGCCACTAATAACTCTCTTGGCCTTATTAAAGTTGGACATCAACCGCTTTAGTGTGTAAACTATTTAGCCATACGGGAGCACTGTATTCAGCAGCTGAATAAACCAGTTACAAAGCAGTTGCATTGTAGATAACTCGTCGTTCCTGCACGTCTTTGCAAGTGTTTTGATGAACAGATGTCCGTGTGTGAGTTTTGGGTGGTTGGTAAATGTTATACGTCATCAAACGGAAGTCTCGCTTGGTTATTGACGTCTTACAACCTGAACAACTTTATTACACTGCAAAGATAAGTTGTGAACTCTTGGAACATATGTATCAAACTCAGTGACGCCACTCGGCGTGAGTTAAATAATTGTTGCTTGAAAATACACGCTCCATTTGATCTTTTAGTATGTTCATAAAAGACTCCCAATTTATCTCTTAATACACCTCAGTTATTGAATTTAAACGGTAACAAGGTTAAAAGTATTATTGTTATATGGTTCTTAATCAAATATCTTTCTATCCTAATAATGACAATCGTGCGATACTCATAACCGCAAGCCATGAGTTGCGGAACTCATTGCGGAAATAATTGCAACTAATTACTTCCTGAGGATTATAGGCGAGCTTGGTTCAAAACTACACTCTTTTAACTTTCTATTATAATAATTTGTAACCCATATTCGCCCAAATCTTAACGATTGGCATCTTACTGATATAAAAATTGTATATTTACAAAACATAATGGGTATATTACAGGCAGTAAAAATAACAAAAATTAAAATCATATTATATATTTTTTAAACTACGATTACTACATTCAGTGTGTGGCTCATAATTAATTATTCTAATGAGTTTTATTGGAAAACAAAGAAAATAATATAGCTTTTTGATGGCGTTTACAAAAATAATTATGATATGGAAGCTGTACCTGTCATTCAAACCTATCTCAACAAGTTTTATAAATAGTTAAGAAAACATAGTGCGTACGTGTGTGGGTTATGAATAGACGTGTGCATTTGATCACAAAAAAATACAAACATTGAAGAAAACATAAGTAACAACCTACACCCGTGTAAGAATTCTAATACAATGAGGATCCTAACATTGGAATACTGTACGTTGAACAAAAGTGGCACAAACATAACATTCTCCAATGCTAACAAATTTAATTCCCCCCCCCCCCTCCAGAGTGAACCCAAGGAATTTACCATTAATATATTGTATAACAGGCCAGCAACAATTGGTTTGTTAAGGGCTCACTTAAAGAGTAACAAATCGATAACTACTGTCGGTTTCAAAATGCAATCAATGTACTTCCGTTTGAACCTTTGGTATAAATCTAATATTAATTCAATCAGGACGGCTGTGGGCATCAATTCAGCGTATATTGATGCCTTTTTATTTTTCAAATGATACGAAATCATAAGATATTATCACTGTAACCAAAACTGTAAATTGGTATCTTGTTTTTCAATCTATTTATAAGCCATATTGGAAGGTCCTGAGATTGCAAGGGTTTACAATAACTGCAAGGACATTACTTTTATCGAGTTGAAGATTCCAAGAATTACGCATGCCATGAAAAACTATTTTCTTGAAACGAATGTGAAAATCTAAGTATTATATCGTTTTCTTATTTTTCTACAAAATGGTAAAGTAGAGGCTTGTCTCATAAGTACTAAATATCCGGGGTTCTGTTTTCGAACTACAATAAAAAATGTTTATGCCTAAAATAAAACTTACTAACTTATACGGTGAGACGCAGAATGAAATTAGTTTAAAACTGGTGTATAAGTGTTATAAACTGAATTAATATTAGATTTGTAGATTTATATCGAAGGTTCAAACTCGAGTACATTGCAGTAGTCTGTGGCCAAAACAGATCGCAATACACAAGATGTAATTAATTGTTTCCAC
>JAQJVL010000438.1:249618-302118 GCA_035578905.1 Stictocephala bisonia
CACACACACGCACGCACACGCACACGCACGCACGCGCACACAAACAAACGCACACAAACACACGCACACAAACACACGCACGCACGCACGCACGCACGCACGCACGCACAAATAATATAAACCACAACTTCGCAGGTGAGAGATGAACGTTAGTTAGTTAAGTTGTTATCTTGATATATATTTGTATCCAACAGTCAGCTGTGCCGTGGGAATAGGAGTGGCGCATGCACAGTAAGTTTTGTTTGATAGTGTCTGGTCACAAGACGAAAATTTGTGTAACTTCAGACTTCTTTTGATGTCTACTGACGTTTTCGTCTTGTCAGGGCAGTGTGCGCCACTCTCATTTCAACCCAGTCAAACAGCTTCGCCTTATATGTCTGAAGGCGTCTTGTCTTGTTCTGTCTCGTCTCGTTCGATTCAGTGTGCGGCAGGCTTAAGTCTTTCAAAGTCCGGTTTCCGCCAATTAATTTCTCTTGAATAGACTTTTCATTTAATACCAAACTCGACCTAGGCTTACATTGAACATTTTTGTTTAACTTCTCGTGGGCCGTCCCCCTGAAAATATTGCTATGTCACTAATGTTAATAAAAAGTGTTTTCTTTCTAACCGTAATGATGTACAAGATTTCACTTTTACACAAGCGAAGTCGTACAGAAGTTGTGAAAGCGTAACCATATTTTGTTTACACCTTGTATAATGATTCAATATTTGAACTAAGAGACGCTGTTGAGTAACGGCTTACAAGTGTTTTCAATCGTTACTATTTCAATATAGATATCAAGTAATCATTATAAAAACAATACAATCACTGAGGAAAAACATTAATTAGACTTATCAGTTTGAGACAAAGCGTATCTATTTTGTTGTCTTGCTCTAAATATTGTTAGTAAAATGGTTGACTCGTTCCGATCTAAAATCATGTAAAGGACTTCACTTCTACAAAGAAATATTGTCATTGAACACAAACCATACATGCACTCATTGTTAGATCAAGGTCATTGTATTTGTGGCAGGATATTCTATCAGTAAGCTATATACGGTCATTACCACCAAAACACTTTGCATATTATGCATTATAATAAATTTTCAAGTAAGGTTTAAATATGATTTACATGTTTAAATATCTATTTACATTACATATATTTTGTTCAAAGAGCAACTAAGGTTAATCATTGAAACCAAGGCTGTAAAATTGATTGTAAATCTATAGATAAGGCATTAAGAGATTTTCCTATTTTTACATAAGTTTAGAGCAAATTTATATACACATGTACAAACATATGTTGACTTACAGATCTAGGATTAATCTACGTTCAGAGCAGGTTTGAGGTAAAGTTATTTCACATAAGTGATATTATTTGCAAAATTAATTAATTTTCTTAACGTGGATGAAAATAATAATATTGAGGGATATTTTTGCTAAATAACAATATAATTAGTTTTGAATCTCAAAAAGGTAGATGAGAAATGGAGCTGGGTATTTGGCCGACTTGGCTAACTATGCGCGCGTGTGTAAGTATGTGAAGGTACGCTTACTTGCTCTTCCATTGCAGAAATAGCCACGTGTGAAGGCCGTACCTACATGAACACCAAGGGGTATATAACAAGTGGAGCTGGTTATTTGGCCGAGTTGGCAAACATTGTGTGTGCGTGCGTGTGAGCGATACTCTTACTTGCACTTCCACTGCATAAATGGCCACGTGTGAAGGCCGTACGTACATGAACACCAAGGTGTATTGACAAGTGGAGCTGGGTATTTGGCCGACTTGGCAAACATTGTGTGTGCGTGCGTGTGGGCGATACGCTTACTTGCACTTCTACTGCATAAATGGCCACGTGTGAAGGCCGTACGTACATGAACACCAAGGTGTATTGACAAGTGGAGCTGGGTATTTGGCCGACTTGGCAAACATTGTGTGTGCGTGCGTGTGGGCGATACTCTTACTTGCACTTCCACTGCATAAATGGCCACGTGTGAAGGCCGTACGTACATGAACACCAAGGTGTATTGACAAGTGGAGCTGGGTATTTGGCTGACTTGGCAAACATTGTGTGTGCGTGCGTGTGGGCGATACGCTTACTTGCACTTCCACTGCATAAATAGCCACGTGTGAAGGCTGTTCGTACATGAACACCAAGGGGTATATGACTAGTGGAGCTGGGTATTTTGCTGACTTGGCAAACATTGTGTGTGCGTGCGTATACGCTTACTTGCACTTCCACTGCAGAAATATCCAGGTTTAAACTCCTACACCTTTTAAAGCTCTTACAAGTTTTATAAACTCCCACACCATCAGAGCAGGTAAGAAATGGTCACGGCTAAAATGTAAATTTCAACCCCTTTGCCGGTCCGTGGGTGAGTAACGGGGTGTTTGGAATCTGTCTCCTAACAGCCTTGCATGGTCAATTTTCGACCGAGCAATCTTTAGAGGCCTCCATCTTTTTTAGGAGTGAAAAAAAACTACTTTGTGGATTTTAGGGATAGATTTGCCACCATGTTCTATAATTTGAATATGTATAGATAGGGTTCAGGTGGCGGGAAGTGCCTTAAAATTTTGGCAAGTCAGTGGTTACTTGTAGCTTTATAATATGCGACGATTGATAGTAAGATAGACATATAGGAGATATAATAATATATAATCGATTATTCATTGAAATCATCTAAGGCTATCCTAACAGGCTACAGTACATTACTTTACAATCACTTTACATGTATATTAATAGTGTTCTGAATTTATATTTCAGTGGTGAGAAATAATTCTAATAAAACGGACGAATAATAATCTACACGAACCGTGTTTACAAACCTTTATGTCTATAATATTGTCAGTATCTAACAACAGTGAAAGTATAATTGAATGACACAGTACTTCTTTATAATTCAAAAGTAAGTTTGAAGGATATAATACAGGAGAGATATGACAACGCCCCCGCCCCAATTCCAAACACCCCCGACCGGCAAAGGGGTTGGAGTTTACATTTTGGCCTTGACCATTTCTTACCTGCTCCAATGGTGTAGGAGTTTACAAAACGTGCAAGACCCTCAAAAGGTGTAGTCATTTACAGACAGCCGCAGAAATAGCCACGTGTGAAGGACGTGTGCACGAGTCCTGCACATTAGAGCTGTTAAATTGCGTAATTAACAAAAGTGTTTTCTATCAAAATAAATTAATAACTCCTTTGTTCTAACATTTTATAATGATCGTAACAGTGTTTTTTTTTTCTTTTTAACCCATAACATTTCAATTATGTTTAACCGATAGTAAAAGAATTTATTGCTTTGGAAAATATTAAACATTAAACATTAAAAAAATATTAAATATTGGAAAAAATTGGTCGGTAGCGTAGTTGGTTCAATCCCAGCTTCATGTGCAAAGGTTCTCAGTTCGATCCCAATCAGAGTCTTAATACATTTTGAGAAGGATCAGCTGATAACCACCGGCTGTTCATTTGTCATTGGGCTATTAATTAATGACACTTTCTAAGGAATAGTCGGCCTTAGTTTGTAACAATGACTACATTCGCTCATTTACACTCATCACACTCGTTCGAAATCCATATTCGCCCATATCTTGACGATCGGCGTCTTATGAATAAATAAATAAATAAATAAATAAACCGTTTTGAATAATTAATTAGTATGATTTTAATCTAATAATTAAAAGATATAATAAATAAGTTAAAAAGAATATTTAAATAAAGTTTTATACTTTATTATTATATTGTAATATATATTTTTTACTGAAACATGTCGAAACTTACAAATAAACCCATTACCTATCAGGACAACACCAATGTTACGTTTGCTTTGTAATTGATTGTGACTTTTAACGAGGAAATTTCAGTCATACCAGAAAACTGTTTTTAGGTGGTAGGTTTTCTCACTAATGAACATTAACTGGGTCGGTTTTCATTAGGAATTGTTACATCCATTGTTACCTCAGTATCTATTTACGGCACTGTTTGTCTACGTCACACTACGTATAATCTGTGCAAGTTAAAATAGAAACAGGCGTTCTTAGTCGGTCAACTAATGTTTTAGTTAGCATATACGTATAACAACGGAAATAAATTAGTCTGCTTAGTCTATGTACAACCTTAACAGTTGATTGCACAGGTTATTTTATAAGGAAGAGAATTAAAAAAATCGTGGCTCACTAGAAAATGAATGAGAGAAGTTATAAATAACATGACGCTGGCTAAGGAGGGGGGTCTGTCACCCGAGCCAGTAGGAAGTGCGGATTGTTGCATCAGCTTTACTGTATCTGTTTCTATTCCATTTCCGTTCCGTTCCCACCTCTGTTACCACGACAAACGGCGGCGGGTGACGCAATATCAGAGACGTCTGAACTCTCTTCCACGCCACCTTGGCACACTTCACCTCACCTTCTTGACGATCAACCACTCCCTCCAGTAAACCTTATCATTTGGCTAGTTAGTGTACACCATAAAGAAGTAGAGCAAGGATGTGGTTCTACCCAACCTATGACGATTTTGTTCTATCTTCTCTGAAGCAATATTGTTTGGCACAAATAAGTATTTCATGGGAACTCTGAATTTGAATTATTACATAACTTAATATTTTGATAATTATTTCATTTAATTTGTGCAGTAAATAATGCAACATAATTTTTTTTAATCAGTTTGCATTGCAGCCATATTTGATTATATTTTTTATATTGAGTTGAAGAACCGATTTACTTACACTGATCCCCACAACAATGAAGTATACAGGGTGAGTTTCAAGTACCCCTAACTTGTTTCCACAGTTTATAAAAGATTTGCTTTTTAAATGTTCCATTAAATTGATATTAACCTATTATACACTTAGAGTGTTTCAATGTTATCTGGGTTCAAGATATAGGAGATATCTTCAAATGTTTAATAGAAGCTTGGTCTTGTGATAGGTCATGTTTCCATTTCAAAATGAAAACGATAGCAGAATCAGAATTTTAAAAGGACGTGTCATTCAGTTCGTCAGTTGTAAATTATTTTTTGTTCCATTTTATTGGCCATAGCATATGTATTTTCTTGATCAAAACTGATTTAAAACAAATTACATCCTAAGAAAATAATCTGATTTTGTTTAGGCCATGGCAAATCAGTTGTAATTAGGAAAATGCATACGGATGACCAATTAAACAAAGTACCAAAATAATTAATAAATAAAGAACGACGTGACCGTTTGGAATTACAGTTACCTTTATTGTACATAGTAACAGTTACATTTCACATGAAGCATATCGGAACACGTCAGCTATGTGAATGCTCATCAAGTCTCGTCAGCTCCTTGCAGTGCTAGGTCATGCATTAATACAGTTATTAGTCTAACTATGTACTCAAAGTTATCAAACAGTTACCTTCATTGTACAGAGTAACAGTTACATTTCACATGAAGCATATCGGAACACGTCAGCTATGTGAATGCTCATCAAGTCTCGTCACTCCTTGCAGTGCTAGCCCATGCATTAATACAGTTATTAGTCTAACTATGTACTCAAAGTTATCAAACAGTTACCTTCATTGTACAGAGTAACAGTTACATTTCACATGAAGCCTATCGGAACACGTAAGCTATCTGAATGCTCATCAAGTCTCGTCAGCTCCTTGCAGTGCTAGCCCATGCATTAATACAGTTATTAGTCTAACTATGTACTCAAAGTTATCAAACAGTTACCTTCATTGTACATAGTAACAGTTACATTTCACATGAAGCATATCGGAACACGTCAGCTATGTGAATGCTCATCAAGTCTCGTCAGCTCCTTGCAGTGCTAGGTCATGCATTAATACAGTTATTAGTCTAACTATGTACTCAAAGTTATCAAACAGTTACCTTCATTGTACATAGTAACAGTTACATTTCACATGAAGCATATCGGAACACGTCAGCTATGTGAATGCTCATCAAGTCTCGTCAGCTCCTTGCAGTGCTAGGCCATGCATTAATACAGTTATTAGTCTAACTATGTACTCAAAGTTATCAAACAGTTACCTTCATTGTATATAGTAACAGTTACATTTCACATGAAGCATATCGGAACACGTCAGCTATGTGAATGCTCATCAAGTCTCGTCAGCTCCTTGCAGTGCTAGGTCATGCATTAATACAGTTATTAGTCTAACTATGTACTCAAAGTTATCAAACAGTTACCTTCATTGTATATAGTAACAATTACATTTCACATGAAGCATATCGGAACACGTCAACTATGTTAATGCTCATCAAGTCTCGTCAGCTCCTTGCAGTGCTAGGCCATACATTACTAAGGGTATTAGTCTAACTATGTACTCAAAGTTATCAAACAGTTACCTTCATTGTATATAGTAACAGTTACATTTCACATGAAGCCTATCGGAACACGTCAGCTATCTGAATGCTCATCAAGTCTCGTCAGCTCCTTGCAGTGCTAGGCCATGCATTAATAAAGTTATTAGTCTAACTATGTACTCAAAGTTATCAAACAGTTACCTTCATTGTACATAGTAACAGTTACATTTCACATGAAGCCTATCGGAACACGTCAGCTATGTGAATGCTCATCAAGTCTCGTCAGCTCCTTGCAGTGCTAGGCCATACATTACTAAGGGTATTAGTCTAACTATGTACTCAAAGTTATCAAACAGTTACCTTCATTGTCTAGTAACAGTTACATTTTCCTTAAAACCTTCCGGTATACATTAATCACCACACGAGTGCTCTTAAGAGAGTTATAATGAATTATTTTGATAATTTCGGTTGGTTTTATTATATTTTCATTTTACATACCCTTGGCAGGATCTGTATCATGAACGATACAGTCAAATAATTATAAATAAATAAACCAAATAATAAAGGTTCCATTAAGTTTTGAATTTTTTTGTATTATTTATTTTACAATTAGCTCAAATACAAATATTTAGTTCTAAAACAATACTGGGAAAAAATTACCGGCATGGTCGCTCAAGAACTAAGTTTTCGGACAGCGAATCAAGTTCCATGGTTCGAATCCTCAATTGAGTTACTTGTCATTCCTTTCTCTACTCGTTGACTGCAGTCGTGGTTTTGGCGAGAGAAGTTTTTCCTTTACGAAAACTACTAATTACTTCACTAACAAATCGTTTATATAAATCATCGTTTATTCTGTTAGATACAATAAAGACCATGTAAAATCTTTATACAAATTTGAAATTGGAGACTTTTCAAAATCTCTGTGATAGACTTGGTGTTCAATAAGGTTGTGTCTAATAATTCTAAAATTGATTACGAATCCACTTGACATAGTAGATATATGTTTTCTTTATAGAGTTTTCTAAAAACAATGGGTCAGTCTTTTCATACTTATGGTTGCCCTTACTACAGTACCAATTGACCTTAATTTACACAACTCTGAAAACACCTTATCGTATACTCTTCACAATATCAATAAAAGTGTGTCAATCATTTGTGGCAATGAGTATTAATCCATGTGAAGTACGATGGTACTATTCATTGATAAGAAGAAAAGCGGTATATCTCGCCTGGTCGACGATCAATAAGGCCGTGGCAACAGAGGTGGCAAACATTTCGTCGCTAGCCAATGTGATCACTATACTTTCTCGGTGATTATCTATTCTTAAAAATCTACTAGTCGGTGCAGAAAATGTATTTACCTGAGTTTGAAGGTTGTTTAAAGTTAAAGTTAAAAAGTTAAAGTTAAAAAGTTAAAGTTAGTTAACCAGGCGAAGTTAGGGCTAAGAAGACCTCTCTAACACTTAACCTGGTTAAGTTGTTTACTAAGAAAGTAAGAGGCATATGAAATATCCAGTCACGCCTTTGTTTTCCTCGTTTAACTGTACGTTACGACACATGCGTTTTTCAATTTTATTGTACTATACTCATTATAATTTTTATCATAGTTGGAACAAAAAGTACCAGAATTTAGTGAATAGTTTTTACTGTGCATCGACTTTACACTTTATTGCTCAAAAACCCACTGATGTTTAGCATTTAAATTTTAATACGTGGTCGACAGGAATGATTACAGGACAATTCGTCCCACGGACATTTCGTCCCCAAAGAAAAATGCGGACATTCCATCCCACTCTGTGGAGTGTCTACCTGGGTCGGGTTTGATAATTAGTATCCAAATATTTCTAAACGGACACTTCGTCCCACCCTGAGAGAACCTAACCTAACCTAACCTAACCTTTTTACAACCCTTCTCTCAGGTGGGACGAAGTGTCCGTTTAGAAATATTTGGAGACTATTTATCAAACCCTACCCAGGTAGCCGTTCCACAAAGTGGGACGAAATGTCCGCATTTTTCTTGGGGACGAAATGTCCGTGGGACGAATTGTCCGGACACTGACAGGAATGTTTGATATAAGTTTTATAAATTTTAGAATGTCAAATTTTCAAGAAAAAAGATGTCATTGACCTCCTGAAATACGTTTTTTTACTTCTAGAGGAAGTACAATCATTTACTTGGCCACGTTGTAATTCTTATTAAATGTATATTTACAATACATTACTTTTACATGGTAAGTAAATGCAGTGCTTTAAATTGATTTCACAGAAGGCGCAATATACTATTGACAGAAAACATTCCAGCTCTTAACAGACTTGTGTACATTACTCTTGTTTGACAGATGACATACAGTTCTTTAGGTAGAAGACAGGCAGCTAATACAAGAAAAAACAAACAATACTTGATACAAATCACACACTACTATTGAAATCAGACGCTCACTCTTAACAGAAGACACTCTCTACCACTCACTCTTAACACACTGTACAAGACAGGTGACATACAGTTCTCTAGGCAGAAGACAGGCAGCTCATACCAAAAGAAACATACAATACTTGTTAGAAAACCACACACTCCTCTCAGGATCAAACGCTTACGGTGGTACTGGCCCACCCGCCCGTTCTTACACGTACAGTGGTGTAGGCTCACTCGCCTGCCCGTACACGTGCGGTGACATTGACAATCCCACATACCTTTACTGTACATGTAAGGAGGTACTTTCCTCTCCTCCCACCCACACATGTAGGGTGGTATTGACCTTCCCATCTACCCATAAATTTACATTGGTTTAGGTATTTTTACTGTTTAAAATTAAAAAATATATTTAAATGAGATATTAGCGTCTTGCCTTGAATCTGTTCCAGCCCCAGCCTTGCTTATGTTAGGAACCCACTACTTAACCTCGCCGTCAGCCCCTGGAGTGTCCTTTACATTGGTCAGTGTCAGCAGTCAGCTGTCGCATTGTTGTTTATTCATTGTTGTCGATAAAGTCATTGTCCGCGTCACGTTCCTCAGGTGTCGACCTTCAAGGTGCGAGGCTACAACCTCCTCTGGCCAGTCATTTGGGAAATGATCAACTCTAGATTGGTATATCTAACAACCAACTGTTATCAACATTGCATTTTAACAATACTTTGTAATAAGACTTATTATTTGAAAAAATAGAAAAAGCTACTTCCATTACCAAATCTCTATTCCAAGTAGTTGAACACCAGTTTCCATTCTTTTTTGGACCCCTCTGGTCTGAGGAAGGTAGACATGGTTTGCCAAAATCGATAACCATTTTATGTGAACATTTTGTACTTATATTGTAATATATTTGTGCTTTCATTGTAATATAGTTGTGCATTTTTTACTTATACTGTAATACGTTTGTGTTGTGTGACGTTTACTTGTACTGTGTATGTACCAACACGGATTATGCAAATTAAAAAACTATTTGATTTTATAAGCACTCACACGTATTTCTCATCCAAGGATAAATCGTATCTCAAATTGGTTCATTGTGGAGCGCTAGTGTAGTTCTATGTAGATGTAATACAGTTTACCAGCTGCAGTATAAAACCTCACTAACTAACCAAATTGGTTCATTGTGGAGCGCTAGTGTAGTTCTATGTAGATGTAATACAGTTTACCAGCTGCAGTATAAAACCTCACTAACTAACCAAATTATTGGGAAAATATTATTATTTCATGAGACATCTATTTGTAAGTAATATAATCAAAGACGATATATATTTATTTTTTATATTCACTTTCTAGCTATCATATAGATGGCGTCAGTAGACGAGTGCGGGGACCTCGCTGGCCCTGAACTTGTTTAGTGATAAGGTACGTACTGCTGTAAGTACCTGTTGCCATAAACATTTCAGTCTTGTCTTAAAACAATTTTGGTTCACAGTTTTATATATATATATATATATATATATATATATATATATATATATATATATATATATATTAAATAAAACACAAACATACACTCTAACTATTATTATTATTGTTAAAACAAGCAATAACTATCAACTTTTGCAATAAATTTAAAATTCGCTTTATACTCAACAATAGGTGTTTTAAATCGAACACATTCTAATTAATAATTTTAATACATAGTAAAATATTGCGAGTAATCGATATGATAGCAAAACAAATTTCATTACAACTTTAATATCATATGCTAGGTAGAGCTGTGCTAGCTTGAATGAAGGTAAATTTTAATTACCTTCATATTTATAAACCTATTTATACATTTTGAAATTATTGTAGTGTGCTAACCCACTGTTGGCAAAGGTGATTACATAATAGACTTGAGTATATTGTTACTTACAAATAGGATATCCCATCTAATATGAATATTTGTGCAGTAATTTTGTTAGTTAGTGAGCCCTCAACCACAGCTGGTTTAAACTGTATTACATTTACACGGGACTACACTAGCGCTCCACAATGAACCACAAAACAGCTGATAATTTGAGACTCAAAATTTAACTTTCTACGAAATCAATATATGCGCAAATAAAATTTATGATAATAGTCAATTTTGTGCTAAAAGGACTTGTATTTATGAATAAATAATTATACAATTAATTATTATGCCAAAAAAGTAATTTTTAGTTAATTTCACTGATAGTTTTTACGTAATGCTCTAAGGACACTCCGAACAATAGTAAAACAGTCGAGAATAATACAATACCCACCCAAACACTTACAATGGACATGACCCACCTACACATACACGTACAGTAGTGGACATGACCCACCCACACAATCACGTACAGTGGACATGACTCGCCTACCCATACACATACAGTATTCATGACCCAAATACCCATACACGTACAGTGGACATGACCCACCCACCCATACACGTACAGTGGAAATGACCCACCTACCCAAACACGTACAGTGGACATGGCCCACATACCCAAACACGTTTAGTGGAGATTACCTACCCCCCCACCTCCCCATACACTTACAAAGTGGAGATTACCCACCCACCAACCCACCCAAACATATAGAGTGGACATTCATATAGGTGGTTAATTTAATATTCACACACACGAAGGCCACATTCATTAATTGTTACATTTCTCTTTTATTCACATTTTCTCCTCTAGCCTCACTCGGGATAGTATTTTTGCGCGTCTTCTAATAAAATGCCATAAACTGGCCAGAGTTGTAAAAAGCCTCTTTGAATAGAAGTTTTTCAGGCGGGTTTTAAATTCCATACACGTGAGGAATTTTTAATCGAGTTTGGCATCTGTTGATGAATAGAACTCCTGCTTGTGAAGACAATCATTCATGAACCACCGTTCTGTATCTTAGAGTTTTAATAATCTCCTTAAATTGTTTTTTTTTTTTTTATGGCCCCCTCCCCCAAAATAAAGTACTCTGAATGTGGCAGGTCAGAAAATGTAATAATTGGACTTTTAGTCCAAATATACCTGTTGCGAGTCCTTGACCAGGTCGGACTTTTGGTCCGAGTGAAACTCTTGGACTAACCTTCCACCCTATGCAAGGGAGGATTACAAGGGTAAATTAGGGGTCTATTGTTCGCTGTCGCCTGCCGCACGGAGCTGCAGGGATGTCGTCGTTTACTCACGCACTTCGTTCGTCTTTACTAACCTAACCTAACTAACCATAACTGTAAAAATCCCGCTTTTTTATGACCCCTTCCCTAAATTAAGTACTCTGAATGTAACAGGTCAGAAAATGTGATTTATGAACTTTTAGTCCAAACATACCTGTCTGTACCCAGCCTTTGCGCAATTGAGCCTTTATAATTCTTCAGTGCCTTGGCCGGACTTTTGGTCCGAGCGAAACTCAAAAGTATGTAGAATATTTCCATTCACATTTTTATAACTTGGACCAACATTTTTTTTTTCTTGATTGAGCGCTCCAATTTTACTAGTAGTTATTGACTAATTTCCCCATCCAACTGAATGTTTAGCTCGTTAATCTGAGCATTGGTACCAGAAAAGTCGGGGGGGGGGGGGGGATCGCGCTGACAAAGAGGGCGGGGGCCTTTAATCGTGGGTTAGACAATAATTTTAATGGAATTTGTTTTAAGAAAGTTAAGTATAAAGTTGAACCAATAGGTAATTGAACTCTGACTAAATAAAATTTTATATAACCGAGCAGTGTGTCAATGATTTAAGACTTTCCAGCCGTGTCATAATGGTGCGCAAGGTGGGGGTGTGCTGAACCTGTACAAGTGCCACTGAAGGCTTTACTAAGGGCAGTCTTTATGAGTTGTGTTATTAATATCGTTTCACAGCTTTTTTAACGAGCATTAGCCTCGGCCTTCGGCCTCGGTCTGTGATTACGTAATCAATTGTGCTATAGAACTATTAAAAGCAACAGAACACATACTGTACTTCGTATTTATTATTATTACCTTTTTTTCAAAAAATTCTTTCATAGTACACATCTGAAATACAAAATCTGGAATATTCTAAATTTCATATTAATAAAAAAAAAAAAAAAAAAAAAAAAGGGAACAAATATATTTACCATTGTTTTTGTTTAGCAGCTGTTTTTGTTACGTAACAAAATTAGATGGTTTTAAATCCACAATAAAAATACTCGATGTTTACATCAGCATAAATATTATAAACATAATTTGGTCGGAACCGTAGTTTTTTAAAGCCAAGCTTGTTTAAGGTAAAGTTTCTCAGATCCCGATCAGTCATAGACAATTTTAATAGGGATCAGATGATTACCACCGTCTGTTCATTTATCATTGAGCTATTAATTAATGAAACATTGACTACATTCGCTAATATTCACTCATCACACTCATTCGAAATCCATATTCGGCCATATATTGATGATCGGCGTCTTAATATTAATTAAATTTAAACAAAAATCTGTTAAATATATTAATAAAACATGTCAGAGACAGAAAATCGTTGGAACTTTTAGAGAACGTGGAGTGGAGCTCAGCTTTGTCATATTTCTGATATTTTTTCACCATCCTTGGCGCATAAGATTTAAATGAATCTAATCAAGCTATCTTATCTTCTAGCTTGATCAATTTTGTGGGGACAGATTCCCTTACGGAATTTAATATATAATTACGTAGCCTCCACTGAATCCAACCTCGGAAATAAATGACATATATATATTATAGCATATAGTTATCCTTTGTATAATACATGAAGCCGTTTGTTGTCGACGCAGCTGCTCCATTATTTCTTGACCAATTAAACGATTGAGGTGTCAACAAGAAATTTCCCTCTTTCTTAGTTGTGCAATGAGGTCTTCATTTTCCAATATTTTTATCCTAGGGGCAAGGGAAGCCCTCAAAGAACGTTTTTTGGCCATAAGAATAACATGGAGAGAGAAAGAGAGAGGGAGGGAGGGAGGGAGGGAGAGAGAGGGAGGGAGGGAGGGAGGAGAGAGAGAGAGAGGGGGGGGGGGGAGGGAGAGAGAGAGAGATTTAAATGAATCGAAATGTAACAGCTGTCCAAGTATAATAATGATTTCCAAAAAGTTTTAATAGCTGTTGGAATGTAAACAACGTTGTTTATAATATTGAGGAGGTTAGATCATTCATAATGTTAAAGCAGGGAAGGTTGTAAGCATGGTTTTATGTATTCACATTCGATTTTAGGGCTCCGCCCCACTAGATTGGAAGGTTTCAATGGTAATCTTATATAGTGATTTTATAATAATGATATTTATGAAACTTCAACAGCTGTTAGAAAGTAAATAATGATAATGTTGAGATAATACTGATAATATTGGGAAGGTTAAAGATCTTTCTTAATATTGAGTAATAATATTGGGTGATTATTTTTAAACTTTAAATTAGTTGAAACTCAAGTGCAATTACATTGTAACCACTAATAACTGTTGTCAAAATTCAAATGCCGAGGTCACGATCGCAGCAAGTGGCGGGGTTATCACGCGAAGTGTGCAGAGGTATCCCCTAATACTCGTATGAGATAGAACAGAAAGCCGGGTGCTCCGAAGCCACGTGTATTACGGTGTGGCAGAGTGTGACCTTGAAATGTGCCATCACAGACTCACATGCACTCTCGAGAGAAGACTCGGCAAAAACTGGTTGTTTTCGCCATGCACGGCCGTCCGAGAATCGCACAATAGTGCGATGGTCAACGGCGCCAAAATCGTTTTTCTTCACCTCCGCTTCCGCTCTGAGCCGTCATGTGGCAAAAAATCGCCGACTGTCGCCATGGTCGTTTACCAGTTCTATGGACGTTGCGAGGATGTTAAGCGACTGAACAGAATCTGTAATCATATAAAATACTCTGTGTTCTTCTAAGAATCAATAAACAACGATTCATCATAGATCCAGATTGATTAGACAAAGAATATCCTTGTATATCATCGCGACAAGTCAACCCCTATATCACATTGAGGATTTTGATTACAACTCTTGAAAAACGACTACATGTTAAAAAAACTTATTTTTTTAAAAGCTTAAATTCTTTAGTAAAGAATATAAAAACCAAGAGTATTCATTTATATAAGCAAAAACTATTCCAAACTTTCTTAAATATAAGAAGCATTTCTCTCCAACAGAAGTGTATGTATCTGCTTCTAAAGTGTAAATTCCTTCGATTAAAAACGCAGGCTTAAGTATTGCGGAAAATTAAAAAAACCGATTTACTCACTCGTCACGAAATCTCTGGTACTACTGAACAGATTTTGATGGAATTCGGAAGGAAGTTTGTATCAGAGACCCGGATTTCCTGAAATTCCATTCTTATTGGGTATAAAAAGCCCTTCGACATTTATTTTTTTCATAAGAGCTTTTTTTATTTATTTTTTTTAACTTTATTTAACTTTACTTTTTTATTTAACTTTTTTTATTTAAATTTATTTAATTATTTTTATTTGAATTATTAGCAAATAATTTATTTTAAACAGCTGATACAACAAAATAAACATGGCCCCAAATCTTGGCTGATTTGGTTTTCATTTTTAGAAAATTTCTACTAACTATGATTGCACTTCTCTAAAGTACTTATAACGTTTACAAGATTATAAAACTTTGATATCTAGAAGAACAGCATCAGGCAACAGTTTTTATAATGATTTGATGGTTTAGAGAGAACCACAGAGAAGGTTAAGCAAGCGTAGAATACCCAAGACGTAGCGAAGCAAGGGCTGTCGGATAGTATAAATGTTCAAGAAACAAATATAAAGTCAATAATTTTAGGAAAATGCAATTCAAGAAATATCACGAAACGATGAACTATATTAAAATCTACCGAAGGTCTCAAGTGAGATGAAGTTGTAAAAACTTAGTCAAGCTACGTTGAATATTAAACTATATTTTGTGTTTTTGAATTTCTTACATGTTATATATATTGGTCTGCATCCAGGTAAAGATTGTGTCTGAGTTGACCCAGATCTGTCACTACCGCTTTGGTGCGCTCGCCGCCAACGACGAAGTTCAAGTCAAGAATGAGAGGAGTTATTTTCAAACTAGACGAGCGTGGTGTCGACTGCTAGCCTATTTTACTATTGACCTGACTAGATTACATCACACCAGATCTATAACATTACAGTTACCTGTTGGAGGGGACTCCAGTTTCATCGTCCGTGCCAAGAGCGCACGTAAATATTATTCTACTTAATTGGTTTCTAAGATCGAGTAAAATGAATGTGTAGGCCTATATAATCAACTTGCTCGGCTCCTACTCTGTCTGCTAGCTGTGAGGTGTTAAACAGCACCTACCCACCCACGCTCTAGAGGGGTGGTACGTCCCCACTTATTTTAAAAAACATTATCAGTCTAAAACCTCTGGCATGAACCTAAAGATGGGAATAATAGTCAGAGTACAACAATGTAAATACACGACGGGATAGCTAGTCAGGGTGTTACTATACGATGGACAGTCAGATATGGCCCAACTACTCGGTGGGCCATATTCAGAGTATAACTACACTAAGGGACCGTCAGAGAAGACTCAACTACAATGGGACGACCACATAAGGCCCAAAGCCCAAATACTCGGTGAAGCCAGTAGTTAAATTGTAACTACACGATGGAGCTACCAAATAAATCTCAAACTACACGATGGAGCCACCAAATATACCCAACTACACTCTGAGAACTGCAATTAAGACTTGACTATACGCTGGAACCATCAAATAGTCAACTACACGATGGGTCCTCCATATAGGACCCAAATACTCGGTGGGACCACTAGTTAGTGTCTAACTACACGGTGGGACCATCAAATAGGCCCAACTACACGTCGGGACGCCAGATAGGACTCGGCTACACGATGGACCATCAGTTAGGTCCCATTACTTACAATCATAGTCACTGACCCCCCTTTAATGAAAATATACGTATGAACTTTACACATATAATGAAAATTACACATATATGAAAATATACTACGGCTTACACATTTTTAATCGATATTCAATTAATTAAGAGTCAAGAATTATGTCAGATATAACATTACTATAGCAAATATTTTTAATACTTTGATGGCTTGATATTACAGAGATGTCATGTTTGTCCAAACGAACTGCATATTTACGCTAGTTTTTTCGACTGAGTTCCTGAGTTGCCCTGCTATTGGCCCTCACTGAGCAAATATCGAACTCAGTTAGTGACCAGACTACACAGGCCATCAATACTCATCCTGGCGTATTATATCTGAGAATAATCTGAGAATCTGGCCTCGACGAGGTTTTTATTTCTACACAGAACAAACACAAAAGAACAGCAAGTCTGAAGGCGCAACTGGGCCTTTATTATGTTTGAAAAATCTCCTGTTGTACAAAATATTAGGATTTAATATTTATTAAAACATTTAGTATGCAGTTAAAAACTAATAAAAGTATCATAACTTTAAAATATAATTATTCAACATACAAATATTTTTAGTTGAAATTGTTACTTTAAGGACTGGTTTTATAAATATTTATGAAATAATTGCTATAAGATGTCAGTCTGATAATGACAATTTTTTCCTAGAGCGTACAATTTATTTTCAAATGGCACGTAATCCTTGGAGATAACTCCTTTCAGGTCTAGCAACAGACTGAAAATTGACAAATGCTTTAATCAACTTAATATAATTTAATGATATAAGATGTAACAAACACTGCAGTAAATATTTTTTTTAATTTCGTTAAGTTTTTAACGAAATTAAAAAATTATTTACTGGAGTGTTTGTTACATCTTATAACATTAAATTATATATCCAGTAAGAAACGAGCTTGTAGAATGATACTTAATATAAGTTCAGATAAGGCGCCACTTGTATTTTAAAGTCAAATATGTAATAAACCCTCTAATCATAAGTATGTTATAAATGTATTCTGTAAATTTATGTGACATTTTACATGTAACAGCTGAACACGTACGGTCGAACAATATTGTTGCGTTTTCAAAATGACAATTATTTTCAGAGTTGTTTGACTATCTAGAAGTGCATAAAAGGGGCCTTGTAGATAGGCTAGGCCGCTTAGAAAACGACATACTGAACGCAATAGCAGTAGTGCGAGTAAGATGCACTGTTTGGCGAAAGTGAGACAGATAAACACTCTATCCCCACTGTGTTACTACATTTAAAAGTTATCATGGCAACAATGATGATGGAACCGCCGTGTGCTGCCGGCGCAAAGGCAAACCCCGCCCATCACGTCATTAGCAGCAGTGACCATTGGTTTTTCTTGATTAACACACAAAATCTCCTTATTGAACGTAAGAGTTTAGATACATTTTGAATACAAAGTTATTTACTATGATAATATAGATTTTGCTACAAAAGAACAGTTTTTTTTTCTTTCCATGTCATAGTCCCTTGCACCACAGAGAATAAATAGACAGAGGTCACATCCAAAATTTGCTAAATATTGTGTTTGCTAATCGAGTAGTTGTGTCTCCAGTATTTCATCCAATGACATGGCCAGCACCTTGTCAGCCCCTCCCTTTTATTTCCCTTAAATTTACAAGGATAAACGTATAATTACTACTACAGATGTATAAATATGTATATTAGTAAATATGTAATGTCTATATAAAAGGCACTGAGGCCATAAAAAGTGACCTCTGTTTCTTTTTTGCTTTGTTTGAAAAAAAAAAAGAAAAAAGTAAGTTGAAAACAAAACAAAATAAAAATACTTATATACGAATTTTGTCAGTCAGGCCTTTCTTGTCACTTTAGGTTTATATTTCTATTGAAAAACTTGCCCTCTCGTCGCCAAAAAATTGTAGGTTCAACTTTAGCACGAAATATTTGAATGGAAACAGCCAAGGAATGTGGACAAGGTATATTAAGCATTTGTTGTAAAGATCCCTGATTGTCTCATTACCTTTAGCATTCCAATGACTATACAATAAAAGTGTACGTAAATAAAAAATTGTTAGGTCAATTTTGATAATACCACTTTTATACGAGAGCTAGATTTATAATCCTTACTTATATAAAAAATACGTGAAGCCGTTTTGTCAACACAAGTTCTCCCTTATTTCTTGACCAATTTAAATGTTTCAGGAATCAATCAATTTGCTTCGATTCGTAGTTTTGCCGGTTGTGTATTTGCAGGTCTTAAATTTTCAATATTTTCATACTGAAGGATGTGTGAAGCCCTCAAAGTACGTTTTCCGGCCATAAGTTTAGCACGGCCATGAACCGCAACGAACGTCTGTTAAAAAGTAAATAGTGATTTACAAAAAGTTTTAACAGCTGTTGGAATGTAAACAATGATGTTTGTAAAAGTGAGGAGGTTAGATCTTTCATAATAATAAACCAGGGAAGGATGAAAGCATGGTTTTATTTACGTTGAATTGTAGGGCTCCGCTAGACTGGACTGCAAGGTTTCAATAATTGTAATCTAATGAAGTTATTTTAGTTATTCAATTAATTTTAAGCTGTCAAACAAAAACAAACGAAATGGTCAAGTTTGAAATAGGCTAAGTAATTTTATCGAGTGTTTATACTAATAAATAGATATCAACGCAAGTATGTGAGTGAGATACTTAATTGAATATTGTGATTTTACCTTATATAGTTAATCTACTATTATTTGTAGTGAAAATTCACAGCCCGAGGCCGGAGGCAGAGGTGTAACGAGCGCAGCGATTGATGTGGTTGGCACGCAAGTGTGCAGGGTGCCCCCTAGTAGGTAAATACTATTAATTGAGAAGAGAGTAGGATTTCAAGCTAATAGACGAGTTAGCTACATGTAGTTTCTTTAATTAATTAATATTATTATTTTCATTATTGTATGGAAGTAGGGCAATGATAAAAAACTTTGTGTTAAATAAGAAATTAACTAAACTTTTGTTTATAGCAACTATGTGTTCAAAGCAGGTAAACATTGCTTCTTGGCTAAGGAATTATAGGCATAACTCAATTATTTATCATAGCAATAATTTATTTCGTAGTCCTTCAATTTTAGGGTAGCTGAGAATAGGGTATGTGTACAGCATCCAGTCATTGTAATCATTCCATTACCGAAACCCTCTGTTATCCATTTAGAATTTAAGACTACTGTAGGAGAAGAAATTATGTGCACCCGAGTTAAGACGAGGACTATGAAAAGTCCAATTACACCTTTGTTTCCCTCGTTTAATTTTATGTTCTTTGTAACCATGATGATGTAGAAGATTTAAGTTTTACAAGTGAAGTCATATAAAAGTTCTGAAAGCGTTTCCATATGTTTTCCCACCCTTATATACAGTATACGTATATGAAGCTTCAAACTCAGTAATTACTTGTATACGTGAAATAAAGGCATTTCTCGTTCTCCATTTATTAAAAAAATAATAAGCGACAGAGTACAAATTGTTTACTCATACCAATTAGGCCTCTTGCTGGCCTAGAATATGCAGATAGCCACAAATTCAAAACTCGGGCGATCCACTTAAATTTACTATAGGAGTTTGAACCGTTGTCCCTCAACAACGTTTGTTTGAATAGCACGTTCAAAATGCCTCTGGCGTAGAAAGTAAAAAATAAAATGAACTCAATACAAAACAAGGAAATCAAAGATGTAATTCCTATTCCAATTTTAATTTCTTATCATGCACGTACGAGGAATTCATAGATACATAAAGAAATCTACTTCACCTGCTGGCCTTGCTTCTGGGCTTAATCTTGCTGGCATTACTTCTGTATTGTTCGGAAGCAGTCGACCTTTGTCATTGCTACTGGTTTGCGGTCAGTGGTTTTTATTTTTGTGTTCGTGGCTACGCGGTGATTGCGTGTGACACCCTTTTGTCAGTTATTAAAATATCACAACCTTATACATTGCACTGTGAAATGTATACGGTTCGCTTTATCATATAACACCAATCATTATTATTATGTAACACATTTATTTATGTAAACATGCTATGCTTAAAATGACGAATTCTCCCATCCACAATTTTTTATTAAATTAATAACTAAAATGCAAATTTTAGTAATGGACAGAACTTAACTAAAATAAATAAACCAAAAGTAATACAAACAAAAACTATGCAAAAGAAACTACACCATAAGAATAATGGCATAATACAACTTAATTATATAAAAGTTATTGTACGTGTAAAATCTAATAAAACGTAGGTAAATCCGTCTTCAATTTTTAAAACGTATGTAACTGTAGTGAGTGGACAAATTATAATTTAGGTGTAAATTCAGAACGAAATCTAAATTTTCCCCTCCTATTTACGCAAATTTATGTGGAGAGAAGGGTTAGGTCAAGATGCACACATCCGCAGCTCGTGCCTCCGCTATAATAAAAGTTCTATTAACTTAACAAAACTTAGATACTATATACGAATAAAATATGTATTTAATACTAAATATGTCATAAATAATACTGAAAGTGAAACAATAATAATATATTCATTTGATGATGGTTAAGTAAATGTGAGACAACGGAATCTGGCCCACGTCTTTTATCACCGGCAAGGAGGTTCTTAAATGTTATTGTCAGAAATGTTTTTGATAAAACTACTAATTTAAAAATTTTATTAAGATAGGCACCACATATTTAATCATCAACTAATTTTGAAAAATATATTTCAATGCCATAACTATTCTCCACATAATATTTAGGTTTACTAGCACTGTTTCTTCGACTAAATATTAGTAAGTCAATTAAATTGCTTTAATTTAATAATGATTTAAAATAGGCTACTAATAAATTCTAATAGTAATCAAGGCAAATAAATCATGAATGCCCAAATTTTTTAGAATCGGTTTTCTGTTGGTATTTTTTCCTTTGCTAATTTATCTGGTCTGAGGAGGGTAGACGTGGTTTACCGAAATCGATCACCACAGTATTTGGTACAATTAAGACAGTACAGTACTTACATTACTCTAAATTAATTTGTTTTGTATTTTTCCCAACACGTAATGTACTAAGAAAACTATTCCTTTTTTATAGTCAGCAGTTTCAAAACAATAAGTAAACCAAAAACAACATTGTATATTTTCCTCACTATAATTAAAACAGTTTAATAATATTAAAGTTACAGTCTACCAATGTAGTAGTAGGTACAATTAGGAAACTAGTCAAAATCTATATCTGCCATATTACTTTTTACACATTAATAGTCATTGGTAAGTTTATTATAAATCAAGGAAAAAATTAGGAAATTACCAAAATAAACTCACACAGATAAAGTAGTTTACCACGAGGCCTGGTTATGGAGAGGTTATGTTCGGTGGCAGCGAGTCACTGGCCTGTCCACTTCAGCCGCACACACACACTTTGCTCGCACCGTGCCGACTGTGAACGCCGAACGGTCTAACAGTGTGTGTACGTTCGGAAATAGGTACACCTACACGACCGCCGCCATCAGTGCCACTACATCGCACGTGGTCCTGACGTGCGCGCGCACTGTCCCTGACACGCACAACCCACCATCGGCTGAGGTTGGCTTTTATCTGAATACGTCTGTTTCTTATGAAAACCGGAAAATGCATAGAAAAGCGTAAGGCCAATAATTGTTTTTTAGGTACAAATGAAACTTTTGCTACCACGACAGTAATTTTATTCTTGGTTCATTAACACAATATGACCTTAGATTGGAGTTACTGATGACAAACTTACATTCAAAGCGTTTGGTTTAATTTTTTGTAGTTTGGGTTTAACTGTTGAACTGGTTGTAAAAAAATGTCCTGCTTTTCATTATATTTCTTAAAATATTCATTTTTATCGTGAAAAAGTCCTAATTTATATTGTAGTACAAGTATATTTCAAAGTCGACTCATAGTTACAGGCAATAAAAGGCAATTTCTAAAATTTGTTTTTCAGAAATATTTTCTTATATACAATTTCAGAAAGAATCTTTAAATTATTTAAAACATTACACGACATTCAGTAGGATTTCCTAGATCATTTAATTTGATAAATTAATTTATATTTTCACTACATGCATATTTTCATTTCGTTATGGTACACGTTTATTTTTCTTCCATTTCACTGTTCATTTTTTCTTTGTGCATTTTTTTATGTTTTTTTTTCTTTGGATCCACTTCTTATGTACGTGTGTCAACTTCTATCATTTTTATTTTTGAGAGATTATTCATGTTAGACCTAGGTGTTCTTTTCTAACTTGATCGTATTTTAATTTTTGAAACTACGGGAAATATTTCTTGCGGTTTTTTGTTAAGCATACATTAAAATTTTTACCATAAAGTACTGATAATTTTTTACTTATTTAAACGTAATTGTTTGAAAGGGTTAACAATTCATGTTTATTCCTCAATTTAAATGTATTTAATTATATTTTATTAGATAATGCTTATTTCTCTATGAATATTTTTAGACGATTCCTTAGTTTTATTTTCTTCATTTTAAACCTGGGTTTTTGTCAATTAGTGCTGATAAATGAGTTAAGCTCACTGTCTTATCATTTCGTATTCAAGCATTATTGAGAATAATTTTTTGCAGGCACATTTTCAGGTGGTCCAATTAAATATTTTATCTACATATAGTAAAATATCATGGACTTGCCATATTAATTTATAGTCAAGAAAACGAAATTCAATTTATTTTTACTTAAAGATTCTGTTGGACTGTATATGTAATAACATATTAAAAATAGCATACATTGCTTGTTATTAAAGTAACCTTATCAACTGAATTCCGATCTAGTTTGGAACATTCAGATTGAAAAAAGAGTTTAAACAATTTAAAACTCCGAAAAAATAATAATAATTAATAATGTACATTTTACCAAATTATGCTATCCACCTTTTAAAAATAATAAAAAAATAAAATTATTATTTTTTTTATTTATACATAGTTGACATTGCACAAATTAATTTGACATGTAGCCTACAGCAATAACAAAATCACAGATTATCATAATACTGTTGTTTATTCAAAATTACAATAATTGGTTTATACATAGGGCCTAATTGCTTTGGCAAATTTTTTTAACATATAGTTTTTAAAAAATCACAGATTCTCATAATACTCATAGTTATATTGTTAAGAAAGAATTGTTTACAACATTAAAAACGTTGAACGTTAATTGATAAATTATCATTTTATACTTGTGGAAGATTAATAAATTGTTTGTAGAGTAATTACAGTATTTTATAAATACAAATAGGATATTTAAAAAAACTATAAAAGGAGCAATTTTATTAAATGATAATATTTGTGGAGTTAAAAAATACATATATAATACCACAGAGAAGAAAGAAATAGATGTCGCTTTCTCATAGTCGTAGCGAACGTCCTGAGTGGCAGTTATAAATATATTGCTACTCATGTACATATTTATACATCTGTAATAACAATTACTACATTATTTATCCTTGGAGATTTGGAGGGAATAAAGGAAGGACTGACAATGTCCTGGCCCTACCATCGCATGTCATACTGGAGAAATAACTACTCGACACACTAATTCGACACACATTTAGCGCACTATTGGATGCGAACTCTGTTTCTTTATTTTTTGTGATAATACTAAATTATTATTTCTTATTTGTTAACTATTCCTATACAATCTTGCATTGTTCAATTTGTATAAATATTATTATTGTAGTTATCATCTTAATTTTTCTCCAGTAGTCAACTGAATTTACAAGTTAAAAGAGCAATCGACGTCTAAGCCGTAAATAAAGTTTGTTTATATAATTGGCCACTGTTTAACGGTATTTTTAGTATGTATAAACAGGATAATTAATGAAAAAATCACCTTTTTTAGTACTATGGGACTATTAGGATTGGGTTTGTTTGTTTTCTGATCTGTATACTGATTGAACAACTGTTCGCGCGGAAGTGTTGCTACTAACCATATTGATAACAAATATTGCAACAATAAACATCAGCTGATTGTAATAGCAGATATTCACACGGCCGTCTCTACCGTGGACTACAACCTTACCTATTAATAACTCACTTCGTTATTAAAACCCTATATTATAATATATACCTATATATACCTACAATAGATAAACCATCTAATAGGAATATTTGTGGCAGTAATTTGGTTAGTTAGAGAGGCCCGCAACCACAGCTGGTTTAAACTGCATTACATTTACATGGGGCTACACTAGCGCTCCACAATGTACCATAAAAACAGCTGATATTTTGAGACTCAAAATTTAACATTGGGTGGTAAATCTATTTGTGTGTATAAAATCAATGGTAAAACTTATATAAAACGGCTAAACAACTAACTGATATTACAAGCAATCTCGTTACCAACAGTAGTAATAAATGGGTTTACACATAAAAAAGGCAAAGTATGATTTGTAGTCGGCATATAAACAATTTTAATAATACTGTAATAAACTCATGCAAACCCATGTATTTTGCAAGTAAATGTATAAAAATTTTTATTTGTCTATGCTGATAGCTCGGTCAGTTCAATTGGTCATCCGCTTCACATCTAGTCAGTTCAATTGGTCATCCGCTTCACATCTAGTCAGTTCGATCCAGACGTTGTTATGGTTACGTTATTGTTGACTAGTTTGGTGTGCATTAATTATACTTTGTTTTTCTTGTAAATAGTGAATTCTAATTGTACTATGAGACACCCCTGCACGCTTCGCGTGCCAACCTCTTTCCTCTCTGCGCTCGTGACACCACGGTCTTCGGCCTCGGCATGTAGCTTTTGACTACAAAAATCATTGGTTAAATTGTATTAATTAAAATAATGTGATGAATTTATAAGCTGATAAAATATTATGAAGATCGTATTTTGTAAAGTTATTTCCAGTAGCTCACTCAATGGCCTTGATTTACACTATATTTTTAGTCTAAATATAAACGCCTAATCTTATTACTTAGTCTATTTCAAAAATTTCAATTTATTTATTTTATTTAACAGATAATGATTACATGATAGACGTGCATTCTCTCTTTTATATTTACAGGTCAAACAACAAATCCACTGAATACAATCAAAGTTACTATCTATAATTAAGAAATATCAGTTGTAGCCTTCTTAATAATATTGTAAAAATTATTATTTAAATTCTAACAGCTGTTAAAATTTCATAAAATTATTATTTATATTTGAACAGCTGTTACTTTTAGGCTAATTTAAATCTCTCTCCGTGTTATTCTTATGGCCGAAAAACATACTTTGAGGGCTCCCCGTGCCCTTTAGGATTGAAATATTGATCAGTTACAAACTATTGCACAACTAGAAATGTGAGATTTTGTTCACACCTAAAGCTTAAAATTGGCCAAGAAATAAGGGAGAAGGTACGTTGGCAAAAACTGATAATTGTGTTTTAATTACATAACATAAAGCTGTATTTTTACCAAAGCGTATTATTTTGTGAATAGAAAATCATATACGTTACAATAACCCCTATAAAATGCTTATAGTTAGGAATATTATAAAATTATCTATGTAAAAATGTAGATTTGGTTATAGCAATGAATACTGTATTCATTGGTTATGTAGAAACCTTATCATTATTGAGGCGCACTCTGTGTCACTTACGCCCACAATGCATTGTCGCCACGGGCACGATGTAGGGCAAATAAGGCATAGTATATCACCCTAACAACAGAGAATAAATAATCAGAGATCACTTTCTTATGACCGCAGCGAACACGTTAGATGACAGATATAAATATATTTCAACTAATGTACACCTTTATACATATGTAGTAATAATTTATCCTTGAGAATTTGGGGTATGAAGGTAGGGACTGACAAGGTGCTGGTCCTGCCATCCCTATGGCAAGCTGGAGATATAACTACTCGACACACATTTAGCGCACAATTGAATGCAACTCTGTTTCATTCCTCTCTGTTCCTTAACAGAATCTTAAGGATTTAATATAAGTTTGAATACCAAACAATAAATAAAAAATTCTAGCAGATTTTATTTTGTCGACTTTATTGGTTCAATTCTGTACTGTAGGTACAATTTTTTGTTCTTTTCTAACCTACTTTTAAAATCAACAAAACGCCCAGGTTTATTCTGAATTTGGTAGACACCCAAATATTTCGCTATATAACTTGCAATACCGCGGTGTTTCCAATGAAGCCTATAGTGTTAATTCAGGCGTTCTGTGAAATTACCCGTACTTCTTGAAAGTAAGGTTAAATAAACTACAGAGACGATGTACTTCTCCTTTTTTCTTCATAAAAAATATTTAAAAAATAAAAAATTCTGCGTTTAGTTTCCATCTATGTATTTAAGGACACTGATTATAAATTTTTGTATTACTCAACATTTTTTTTAATACTTATATTTTGTATATCCTGTTTGGAATTTAAACGCACTAGCATCGTCATTATGAAACAAAGTATTGGAAGCTGCAAACACAAATGAAAAATCAGCGTGATACGAAATTTGTGCAATGAATTCGTTTGGGGTTTTATTTACCCATAGCATGAAAATTGTAATTTTTGCTGTTGTATTACAAAATGATGGCCATGGCAAATTTATGGACTTTTGTAACGTGAAACTACCTTCTTCAAAATTGATCGATGTTGTGGGCACTTTAAATGATAATTCAAACCTAAAATTAACGAAATAACACTAAAAAAGGAGAAATACGAAATAAGGATGATTAACTAACATTTTTTTAAATTTCTTAACTTTTTAGTGGGAAGCGGGCGTAGCCAACGGTACGGGTGAGTTTCCTGGTGTGATCATAATAGATTGTACCCCTGTGCCACTCCCGTAGTTCAGAAATCACGTTTAAACCGGTAGTCCAACGAGCCTACAAAAAAATTAGCTTGTTTAAACAGCCATGTCTATGTCGTAATTGGGCATCTCTTCTCACCACAAGCGCGTTACCTATAAAAGAAAAAGGTAAGTATCACGCGCATCTCCCATGACGTCACATGGATGAAATGGCAAAAATGAATATAAAAATACTGTTCTATTTTCCCATACTTACAATTCCAGCTGATAAGTGGTAAATAATTTGCTTACTATTTAGCTGAATGCTTCTATGTAATTGTTAGATTTAGTTACCAGTATTTAAAAGAATAAACAAATCAACTGATTTCACCATGTGACGTCACTATCTACTGCGCAGCTTTATCACATTGTAGGTGTTTTATACTATGGCTTCATCGTGATAGATACCGTTTGTTCTAGTTACCGTGACTAAAAGCCGTACACTTTGATCTAAATTAATTGGCTACACATCACTATTATTTATAAAAATGTCATATTTCAACGTCTTCTCTTCAACATATTTCAACGTCTTCTCTTCAACATATTTCAACGTCTTCTCTTCAACATATTTCAACGTCTTCTCTTCAACATATTTCAACTTATAATCTGAATCCGTTTTCAAGCAGTTATCAATAACATAAATATTTTGTACAGAAAATATAAATAGTAACTAAAGTTTTCATCAAATCTATATAGTATACTATGTTATAAAAATGTCATTTATTAAAAGTCTTCTGTTTAATATTTTTAATAACATATGATCAGCCATTTAATTTTTTTACAATATTATTCCTGGATCAATGTTTACACATTATACACAGAAAATGTAGCAGGTAGAATAGTAACAGCATCGGGCTCTCTCATATTTGAGTCAACCTATAACATGAATATCCCTTCACAGTATATACTCGTAATACATGAAGCAGTTTTTTGTCAACGCAACTCCTCCCTTATTTCTTGACCAATTTAAAACGATTGAGATGTCAACAAATTTGCCTCTGTTCGCAGTTGTAAAATAAGGTCTTAATTCTTCAACATGTTCTTCCTGAAGGGCACGGGAAGCCCTCAAAGTGCGTTTTTTGGCCATAAGAATAACATGGAGAGAGATTTTTAATTGAAAAGTCACATTAGTTCAAATGTAAATAATGATTTCCAAAAGATTTAACAGCTGTTGGAATGTGAACAATGATGTTAGAAATATTGAGGAGGTTAGATATTTTGTATTGTTTAACCTGGGAAGGTTGTAAGCATGGTACAATTCATATTCGATTGTAGGGCTCTGTTGTTAGCTCGATTTTGTAAATATTATTATTATTTTTCTATTATTTCTACTTAGCTCTTATACGTGGTCTATACCCTACTACTTATTTATTTATTTGTTATCACACACTGTTTTGTAGTGGTTATGCCGTTAGAATGTAAAATAAAATAAATAGGCGGCAGCAACGAAAATAATGCGGGCGAGATATTGTAAATGAATTTAACATTGCGATTTTACGTTATATAGTATAGTTAACCTAATATTAGTTGTAGTCAAAAGTTACAGGCCGAGGTGTAACGAGTGCAGAGAATGATGAGGTTGACGCGCGAAGCGTGCAGGGATGTCCCTAGTGTATTATAAGTAGAAAATGTGAAAATATTAAGGTGATCTATTTCGGTAAGCTACAATTACCTTCCTCAGTCCGAGGGATTCTCAAAGGAATTTTGTGGACATTTGCTTGTTTTGTTTTTCCCTATACGAAAAACAAATTACAGGCCATAGCCTTAAGTTGAGGAAAGTGCTGAGGACAGTTTTTTTCTATCCTCTACATGCTACTAAGGAAGTCAGTCAGTTAAGTAAGGGAATTCTTTAAGAGAAAAGTTTTCCTTTATTATATAAGTGGAAATAATAATAACGAAGCATCAGCCAACATAGACATATTAATACAAGTTATTGCTCATGTAAAGGTATTTTAATTTACTTTAAAAGGATTTAGAGGGTCTCTATAAATATGTTTCAAATTAATTATCTTACATTGTAGCGGATAGGGCCGTATGAGAAGCTCTTTGTTGTACAAACGGACAGTTCTTTTTTTTATTCATTGACATCCAATCAGAACTCCATCACGACCAGTCACCAATCCTAAGTAAAGGTCTTATGATCGTTTAAGATACGTTATCTTCAACGGTAGTTTAATTAAGAAAGGAGACTAACATACTAATGTCAATTTATTTACCGAACAGTGATAAAGCTACAAAACTGTCATGTATATTCTAACCAAATCTGATGTATTACTAGCTACATGTTACTTCTTGCCTTTCTTCCCCTTTCCAGCTTTTGATCCTTTTTTCCCCTTCCCTTCCTTTTTGCCACCTCCATCCATTTTTGGGATGTCAGATTCTAAGTACTGCGTGTTTTGGTCCGTCATGGGTGGCTTGGGCTCCTTCATCTTGGGCGTCCTTAGTTCCAATTCCAAGTTTCTCCTCTTATCGCCATCACATTTCTTACCTATTTTTAGGTGGAATACGTCGTGACCATCGTCTACTGGCAGCCCACTAACTGGCCCAACAGTAGCAGCTTTTCCACCAGCCATTCCCGGGAGATCGTCGGATTTTATTTGTACTGAATTTGTCTGCAAGCCTCCACACGTTTCCTCTGCAGAAGTCAGCTTGTAAAAGATAGTCGAATCACTTTCCTTGTCACGGCTTGTTGTCTGTTCTCCTTGACTTTTTAGTGGCAACTGAAAAATCACTTGATCCTCTTGCAGGCCCACCTCACCCGGCTCTAAGCACATGTTCACGTCTGTCCGTTGACATGGTTTCCTTGACATGGAGGTTTGAGGTCTGGGATATGGGAATTCACAGGGGTTGTTAGGAGGATATTGTTGATACTGAGGGGATGCGCCAAATCTACACGGAGATGATGGTTGGCTGAACGGGCACTGAGCTTCGTATCCACATGGGTTAGTTTCATATCTGTCAAATTGTTTGTTCTGACCTTGAATGTTGCCTTTTGGAGGTATTAAATCTACCTCGAAACCATGCCCTGTTTTAGACGGAAATGGATGTTTACCAAGATTTCCAACTCCACAAAACGGGGTTTCTTCAATTGGTTTATTCTGACCATATCCATACTGGTTAGAATCATACCTGTCAAACTGTTTGTTCTGACCTTTTGGTGGTATGAAATCTACCTCGAAACCATGCCCTGTTTTAGACGGAAATGGAGGTTTACCAAGATTTCCAACTCCACAAAACGGGGTTTCTTCAATTGGTTTATTATGACCATATCCATACTGGTTAGAATCATACCTGTTAAATTGTTTGTTCTGGCCTAGTATGCTGCCTTTTAAGTGCACTAACTCTGCCTCGTCACCATTCCCTGTTTTACCAGAAAATGGAGGTTTACCATCTCTGGTTTCTTTGCAAACCTGTCTTACATCTGTGCCCTTGAACAAATAAGACTTTTCGTCGTCTTTGTTGAAACTGAATTGGGTAATAATTAATTTTCCGAAGCAAGAAAGCCTCACAAATGCTGACAAACTGCCGACAGTTTTACCAGCTTCGTCTTTGATGTCATACGTACCCGTTACGCTTTTTGACAATGGTAATTTGTCACAATCCTCATCCGTGTTCGAATTCAATAGTTGTGTGAAACTGTTGCCCATATCAATGGACGTCTTTCCTATCTCAAGTTTATCCGGAAGCACGTTCTCCTTCATTTTGTAGATGATGCTTACCTTGATCTCAAGGGGAGTTGGTAATACGGGACCTTTAGGCACTCTCAGGGAGAAAAAGCAAGATTTTCCACTCTGGAAGGTGAGGTGGTTGGTGTTCATCTGATTAGTAGGATACCCTAAAAAGTCACTTTCACACACCACCAAAGGAGGGTAGTGCAAGAACTGAAACATCACACAAGTGTCTGTCAAGTTTGTCGCTACACTACGGTTCAGGTTTAAACTGGAATGCGAAATATTAATGTAGTCTACCAATACCTCCATCAAAAACAGCATCTCTCTGTCAGTTTGACGCGGATTTTCCATTTTGCCAGGTATATTCGTCAATACCATTGTGAGAAACTATTAAAATCGCCTAATTATATGTTATTTAATAGCTAACCTAATGTTTATGTAACAGAAAATTTTGAGTCATTACCTATAGAAAAAGAGAAAAAAACAATAATAAGTAGTGTATGAATGTTTATCAAGCCAGGTGATTTTTTTGTCTTGATATTCTTATTCGCCTAATAATCATAACTGCAACAGTTTTGCAGTAAGCAAACATGTGGCTGGGCACGTATATATTCACTGATTTTTATGTTTTACGGTTACTATGCTTAAAGCTAACTAAAAACAAGCAATGGACGTGTTTTATCTTGGAATTCGTTTGAGCTAATAATATCCTTTATATAAACAGTTGATGGGTTTGCAATAATCTTATTTAATTGTAGGCCTAAAGTTAGTAGACCAGGACAAAAAGATATTATTGTTACTATATTTTTATAATGATAAGTAATTAATTATTTACTTGTTTAATTGTTAATTGATTTATTTATCAATTAGAATATAATATTTAAGAACTTTACTTCTTGATACATAAGTAGCAATATCATCACACATTTCATATATCTCACATTTAAATAAACAAATACACAAATGCATAAGTATAATCCAATAACAGTACATAAGTAAATAAAAGTAAAAGAATTTCATGTAGAAATAAAGTTTAGTCCTCCCTTGCAAAGTCTGTTTGAAGGATCTCGTACTTAAGTGACACGCAACTACTTAAATTCAATTCAATTTATTTTCCATTCAAATACAATACAATATTACATTTATCTATATTTATAAAAGAGGATGTTTGTATATATATATATATATATATGTTTGAAGTTTATGCGCTGCCAAACCATCCAACCGATCGCCATGAAACTTTAGGATGTTGTCGTGTATACTCCCGAGATGGTTTCTGTGAAGTTTGATGCAGATCCGTCCACAGGGTCCCGCCTCACGGGCTCCTAAAGATCCCATGTTATTCAAATGGAGAATCTGAATTGTTTACAAAAAACATATGACTGTGTGGTTTAATGTAGTTTCACATGCCATAAGCAGATTGAAGTTCTCACAACAAAAGTACTGTATATGTTTTGATTTATTGTAGTTCTACATTTCACCTTGAGAGTGTAGCACACACTACTTTTACTTGATCAGGTGATTTGTATTTGGTGTTAACCTTTTTTCCTCGGTAATTAAAACATGTGGTGACACGTGAAAATAAAAAATAAATAATTATTTGTTTACTTTTTATGACATGCCTCTTAAAAAATCTAATATTGGTAGAAGAAGCAAAAATGCTCGAATTCTTTCAGCTATTAGGTTCTAAATCAAATTCAATACTATGACCGGCGAAGCGGGCGGGTACAGCTAGTACAATATAAATCTGGAAAAGAGACAGATGTGACATATGTTTGCTTTCTTTTTTCCTGCAATATATACTGTGCATTATAATGCAGTATAATTTTTGTTTGAAGTTTGTGTGTCCATCATACTGTACACATAATAAACTATCACAGGCAATAATACAAGAAGCTGTAGTATCAGAATGAAGGTGGTGTTTTTTGTATAAGTACAGATCACATGTATGTTTTACTTTCTGTGAAATAAGAAAACTAATTGTAGTTCACAGCCAGCTTGATTGGTTAGAAAGTGTTCATTTGTTGTAATATGTAGGGGCCGAAACTGACGATCATGATGAGTCAGAGTGCACGAACTTTCTATGATTGTCAACATTCTTTTATGAAGTATTTTTTCAAAGACTATGCAGAGGTGGACAGTAAACTTATAGGTCTATATAACTTGCAAGCGAGTTTGCTAGCTTACTTGGTTTATGTATCACTATGACTTCTTTCATGAAGATGTAAAATTACCTATTACAAGAGAGGTATATAACTGAGGCTAATCTAGCTAGTACCGTATATGCAACATTCTTTAGTAAGATGGTAGGAATAAGCTCACTTCCTGATTATTTCCTGGTTACTTCCTGGTTACTTACTTGTAGGACGTTTCCTTATTACAACTTTATATCAGAGAGAAGTTAGCCTAAAAGGCAGTTTAGAGGTTCCACTTAGAAAGTCGGTGATTTTAGTTGCAGTCTTATTATCAAATGATTTAAATGAGTTTATTCAGCCATCCAACAAAATACAAATTGTAATAGGCTGTGTCTAGGAGACCTTAAATGCTAAAATAACAATGTAAAACAACATGTAATGGCAACATAAACAAATATGTATTGTACATATATTAAGCCTACAGCAAGCAAAAGTACAAACATTACAATTTCTATGGTATGCAGTTCATGCACACGCTACTTGGAAAACCATGCACTAGCTACAAGAGATCAGAGAAAATACTAAAGTTTCTTACCTTGTAAGGCTTAATTTTATGGGTTAATTTATTAATAATTTTCATTTGCCTATAAATAATTGAGAATATGTGAGTGGTCTCCCTTCTCAAATTCTCTCAAACTATATAGGGAGTGGTCCAGAAGCCAAAACCTCATAACCTGAACAAACTTTGTTTTGGGCAAAGATCTTACTTCATGCGGTAGTGCAGTGGTTCTCAACCTGGGGGGCGTGAGAGAATTTCAGGGGAGGCGTGAGGGTACAAAGAAAAAAATTAAAAAATAAATATTTTGTTGAAAAACAAAACTTTCAAAACCATCAAATAAACTGTCGTATTTAAATATATCTGGATTTTTATTTTGCATCCCAGCTTTTGCTAACATAGAGTTAGCATCGTCAGTTTCATAATTTCACTGTTCTAACTTGAACCAACCAAATTATTGACTGGAGGCATGAGCTATCTTCAGTGTTCAAAGGGGGGGGGGGGGTGCCAGTGCTAAAAGGTTGAGAACCGCTGCGGTAGTGTATTAAAATACTTGTACCTGTAACAGGATAACAATTTTGAGTCTATTTGTTGTATTTTTTTGTATTTGTCTATTGTTGTAACAATTTTGAGTCTATTGTCTAGTCTGTAACAGGATAACAAAGTCTGTATCTATTTGTAAATAGATTGGAGTTATTTCTTGTTAAATAACCACGCACATGCTGAATTCTGACCAAATTTGGTTCTATATTCTTAATTTCTACCAGGGAATGAAAAATATATAAATTATGAACAGTAAATATCTGATGCAAGAAAAATAGTGGTTGCAATGTTCCAACCCACCTGCACCACTTAAGACTCTTGGCTCTCTTCTGCAAAAGTAGCAGCCTATATGTACCTGAGGAGTGCCCCCACAGTCTAATTCCGTAAGTTATATGGGGGTGGAAAAAAGCATAATAGGCTGCTTTTAGAAAATTATTAGATAGCTCACTCTTTAACCTTCTTAGTAAATATAACACTCTACTTAATCTAACACATGACATATTTACATGCTCATTCCAAACAAGCTTCTTATCTAAGTTAAAACCTAAGAGTTTAACAGAGTTGACATGCACATAATTTATTATGTGTCATCATAAAGATCGCAACATAAGACAGAGCTGTGCATTTTGTCTTCAAAAGATTTAAGGATTTCCTGAAGAAGGCGATCCACCGCCGAGATAGTAGATATGCCCTTTCTGAAACCATATTGGGTAGGTACTAAAAGGTAATCATACAATTGTAATAATATTACTGCCTCAACCACCTTTGCAAAAATAGGCACTATAGATATCGGCCGGTAGTTGGATACATTGTCTCCAGGACCCTTCTTATCCATAGAGACTTTTCTAGTTATTCTTAAGACATCGGGAAAACCCCTGACGCTAAACAGTTATTTATCAGAAAGGCTAAAATTGGGGCAATCTCTCATACTAACTACACTTTTTAAAACATCCACAGTCATATCATAAATATATTTACTTTTGGATGCCTTAAAACTATTTAGAATGTCCTTGTCGAGGACTGGCTTCCACACAAAGCTACTATTTATTAATGGAACACTGTCGAGAGCATTGATACTGTTTCCAGTACAGCCGTTCACAAGAACGTCAACCGATTCTAAAAAGTATTTATTATAATCGTCTGCTTTAGCAAAATCTAGCTCATAGATATAATGATCAGTCTTACTTAAATTTATAAAATTCCGTGCAGTTTTACATGGATTTGTTGACTTCGAGTTGGCATCAGCTATCGCTGTTTTTTTCCTTCCTTAATTTGGAGCGATACTCTTTACGCAACCTTTGTAGCATATGCATGAGGTCGGGTCTATGTTTATCATTAGAGTTAAGCAAGAGAATAATATTCTTGAGCTTAGCCAACTCAGGAGTGTAACATTTACTTGGCCTAATATTACCTGGCTTCTTACTTTATTCAGTTATCTTAGTTCTTTTTACCATAACAGGAAAACATCAATCAAAACTATTTCTAAATTTCAAGAAAAAACTTGACAGAATTTCTGAGAGTTTCTTCATTTAACACTCTAAAATGTTACTGTTTTTGTGCCTTTGCCATGAATTGGCCTATCTTTTTTATAACATGAGCTTCATTTAAGAGATAAGAGGACATGTTTGTGATCTGAAATATGATTTTGACTTACACTAACCTTATAGTTCCAACCATCTAAATTAGTGACAAAAGTATCCACAGATGATATATTTCTGGTAGGCTGAATTATGCTAGCATACATATTAAAACTAAGTATGAGATTTAGGAACTCCGAAGTCTCCGAGGATGATTTTATCAGATTCACATTGTGATCTGTTCCGATTATCACCGATAGTTTCAGGGTTAACAAGAAACCAAGGCAAGATTCTAGAAGATAGAAAAATCCTTTTAAATCACCCACGGGGGATCTGTATAGAACAATCACTACTAAAGAATGCTCTTCTACAATGACACCAGCAAATTGACAATGATGTTTGACTTGAAGGCGTTTTCGTAAAACTTTGGACTTTTGAAAATCACTCACTAAGTTAGAATTGCTTTCAGTGAGTGTTGGAATTATTGGAATTGATTGTTCAGCTAATTTTAACTAAGTTTTATTAAATATTAATTGTGTTTTTGTAATATTACCTGGAACGTTAATTTTGTTTATATTTTATGGGAAATAAATGTAATTTAATTTCATATTGTAGGAGTTCGTAAAAATCATTTTGTAGTTTTTAATATAGGGTCATTCGGAAAAATCTGTGAAAATTTGAATAGCTACTTTCTCACTATTGGAACCTCAAATAAGACAAACCATAGCCAAGAAAAAAATTACTCCACAAAGTAATATTCCATACTACCTTCTAGCCAGTATTTCAACATTGAACAACTTTAGGAGTTTAATAACTAATGAGTTTGAATAAATATTTAACACACTAATATCTAAAAGATTCTGCCGTTATCGTCAACATTTCCAATAAAATCACATAACACTGCAGGAAGATGTCGAATCACGACCCCTCACTGGACGCAATAACATCTCTATCCATTAGTCAGTAGTTCCAGATGCAATGCAAACTACTATAGTTTACACTAAATATAAGAAAGGTGAAGCCAATATTTAAAAAAATTATCGGCCCATATTGATTCTGCCGACATTCTCGAAGTACTTAGAAAAAAATTATACCACACAAATAATCCGGTTCTTAGAAAAAATAACCTAAATACACCAAACTACTTTTATAGGGGTTGGTTTTAGGCAAACCTATAACACAGTTCTTCCCCAATTTTGCAATGCAATAATTGAAACCTGGGAAAGCAAACAGCAGGCAAAAGGTATATTCCTAGATCTCCGAAAGGAATTCGACAGTCTTGACTGCAATATTTTATTGAATAAGTAAAACCGACTAAACATAAAAAACAACGCCCAGGAGTGAATAAAAAATACTTAACAAGTCGAAAACAAATCGTAGAAATAGAAAACTTTGAAAGTAACAAACAACAAGAACGTAGATCTCAATTTCGATCAACTACCCACGGATCTCACAAAGATCTATCATTGGCCCGCTCCTATTTCTAGTGAATAATCATAGCTTCCCGGAACATTTAACTGAAGATAATACTGTCTGATGTTCGCTGACGACACCGCAATCATTAAGCAAATAAAGATTAATAACCCCCATACAAACACAAATAAAAGATACAATAACAGCCGCTAGCAACATATGATGCAATAGTTTAAAACTCAAAATCAATTAATCAAAAACAGTAACCAGCATCTTCAACACCACAACCTCAAAAACGATAGAACCAGAACTCCACCACATGACTCAAAAAAATTCCTTGGAATAAATGTAGACAAAAACTTAAATTAGCAGAGTCATATAAACAAACTTTAAAAAAATTATCTTTAGTAATTTTCGCTATAAGAAGAATCGGATCCAACACAAACAAGGAAATTGCAATTATGTTATACCACGCACCTTCTCATCCCTAACACGCTTTGGAATTATCGCCTCAGGATCTGTCAATGAACTACAAGAAAACTTTCACTCTCCAGAAGATTGGCCATACGCATAATATAAGAAGAACTGGTATTGAAAGTCAACCTAAGTTGAGGCAGCCGAGGGTCTAAAGACCTGACCGTCGCCCGTTCCCCTGTCATAAACAAATTAGTAAGCATGCAGCACACGATATATGACATTTGAACTGTTATTAATTTTAATTTAAATTAAATATTATTATTATCTCTGAAATCCAATAAATTTTTTTAAATACTTGATAGTTTTCGTTCCAAATTAATCGGACAATTTCTGTAAACCAACATGAATTAACTGTCAGGCATATCAAGTGAAATGTATCGCAAACATTATTTGCAGTACAAAAATGCTTTTTATTTATTTGTAAGAGTACAATTTTAACTACAATAATCAATTTTCTTATAAAGTAAAACGTAATTTAGGTTTCAACTTCAATAATCAATTGTATTATAGAGTGAAATGTAATACATGTTAATTATAATAAAGTATAATAACAAAACTTCCCCTTCTGCGTTTGTCCAGTATTGAGTCTGCCAATAACTTTAATTTTGTTTTCGCATTACTTTTTAATATTATAAATAAAATGATATTTCCTTTTAAAATGCAGGATTGAGCCTGCCTGCCATTAAGTCTAGTGTGGTGTGTTAGTGATGGATGACGCATCTTACTATTCAAGGACGGAAGAAGTGTTACCAACAATGAAGTGGAAAAAGTTGATATCCAAACTTACCTTACGCAGAAAGACGTTCTATGGTTGCCTTCCGTTATTAAAGAGAATTGTAGGAAAAATCTGAACTATTTAAACCTCAGCTAAACAGTATTCACGTCGACAAAAAGGCCACCGATGCCGGACATGCTGTTCTTAATAAAATCCATTGAATTGGCATGGGCTATAACATTAAAAACGTTATTGCAAAGCACAATACATCATATTAAAGCTCAAAGGTGACAGCTCTTCTGACCAATAACATAATTCGAACAACGCCAGAGTTATGGAAGAAATTCATCAACCACGTTAATTAAAGAGGAAGAGAAGAAAATATGGGATACTGATGGTATCATTGGTACTTTTATGGATCAACACGACTTTATCAATTATCATCGGTATTAACAATGACTCTGAATCCAAATCGGCCGAAGAAAGCAGTGATGTAGATGTATTGGCCAAGGTTATCCCAACAGATACATGAATGTATAATGTAAATTGTAAATATTGCTGTAAATAGTTATTTCAAGAAGAAACTGTACATCTTCTGTACATAATATTCAAAATACTATAACAATATAAAAAATCAACATAAATATACATAAAAAACCGAAACAAAAACTTTAAGACGGCCTCCGGCAGTATCAAGCCTGCACAAACGCAGAGAGGAAGTTTTATTGTTATACTTTTTATAGTACTTAATCTATATTACATTCCTACCAATAAAATATACAGCATATTTGTACTACGAATAATATTTTCAATTCATTTAACTTGATTTGCCTGACATTTAATTCATGTTGGTTTACAGAAATTCTTAAAATTGTAAGATTAATTTGGAACAAAAACTGATCGATTGGGTTTCAATGATAATAATATTTAATTAAAAGTATAGTTAATAAAACTTTAAATGTCAACTAGTGTGGGAATGCAACCTTGACTAATTTGTTTATGACTAGGGATGGCTAAATATATTAGTATTAACTTTTTCGTATTAGATGCAGAAAAGTAATTAATATGCAGAGTAATTAATATGTGATCCAGACTATTATTAATATTTTTGTATTGCTGATATGATTACGGTGCTGACTGCTGGCTAGTCTTCTAGCGCAATCTTCGTACAAGAAATATTATCCCTTGCTATTCCTGAAATATTACTGTTACTGTGAATGCAAACTGAGATTCATTTTTACAGAAGTATTAGTTAATATCCAAACACTTTTTTCTGATTGATGATACGCCTATACGACCATATAAATAATTCTAATATTTGGATTAAACTATGTGTAATTATTTGTTGTTTTATAGCTTTTTATGCGGTATTAATACAGTTTTATTGAGTCTTATGTTAATGAACCTAATTTAATGTGAAATCAAATGTTACAATTTTACTATAACCTGCTATTAATATATTTAAGAAAAAACTAATATGAAAAAATATACTAATATTACAAGTACATCACGACTAGAAATATAACTGTTGCTGACCTTATTGAATAAGTGTGGTATAGAGAAAAATATTAGTAAGCCCTAATGTGTAATATTACATATTTTCAACTAATATTTTTCTATAACTAATACGAAAGTAACCAATATTGTGAAACATCTAATACGGGCCATGCCTATTTATGACAGGGGGACGGGCGGCGGTTAGGTCTTTAGACCCTCGGCTGCCTCGTCTTAGGTTGACTTCCCCTATACCAACAACGCTGCCGTCCCTTTAAAAACTCCTTACCATAACACACTCAATATACATGAAAAAATTATTTCTTATAAAACAAACCCCCCAACTTGGAGACAAGATTGTCATAGATCAAGAAACAATTTCAACCAAAACCGACACAGACAAAAAAAAAAAAAAAAAAAACCAAAAAACCTTAATATATAAAAATGTTCATCAATTTATCTGGTAATTTGTAAAACATAACTAATCAAAAACTTTTCAATAAAGCACTCAAATTATATCTAATAGCCAAATCATACTATAGTATAACAAAATTGTATGAAGACCACAACTGCCACACTAGGCCCTAATACTACAATTCCTATCCTTACATACCCTTATTTCCTTTACTGATGAAAATAAGGGTATGTAAGGATAAGAAAAATGATAGACAGCGTTTAACAATTCCCGGTCTTGACAACTATGGTAAAGAGGATAGTAAATGGTACTATACACTGTATATAGTACATTTTTACTTCTCATTTAAAACGAGTAGTTGCCTACAGTACCAGCTGACTCATCAAATTAATAAGCTATTTCTTTGTTGTAATAGAGTATAGACAGAGTTCCCTTGTTCGTTCTGCTCCTGCTCCTGCACCTCAGTTTATTTGTCGAAAGAAACCAAAGCAAATGTTTATGTCATTTAGGAGGATTCAACAAAAAAGTTGTATTGTCAATGTTCTAAATTGTAATAGATTTTAATCTATTTGCCTTATCTGGAATTCACAAAAGGTATTTATACTTTTGCTTGTTTGTTTATAGACCTATTGAATATCTAAGAATGTATCATGACACTCTATGATGTCACAATCCAACGTTATGTCAAAATCCACTGATCATACAGCCTAAATTACTTTTTAGGCTTTGTGCTTTGACAATTAGGTACTTGGACAGTTAATTTTAGTCTGATTCTTCATTATTTGTTAGTTCCACATTTGTGGAATAGCTGTTTATTAATTATATAGACTTAATACAACACTACTCATACTTTCACCATTGGACCAACCTACAGTACTAGTATGGTTGGGCGGGTGGATGAATGTCACATTACGTGTACTGTATTTGAGGGCGGGGTGGTGAATATTAAATGTCAGCACTAGTGGCATAGTGCTGTAACCCAGCTACTTTGGGACAAAATGTTGTGGAGATTATAGGCGATAGCTATGCTCATTCCTCTTCTTACCGACAAAGTGTCCGCTCAGTGGTTACTATTGGTGTAAACACTTCTTGAGAAGTGCTATTGGCGTGTCCATGTTGGGTGGTAGTCGGTGTCTGAGTGTTGTGTAGGGAAGATAACTGAGTATCAGGATTGTCATTGCTGATAATCAGATCAATACTACATGGTTCGGATTTCACGTAAAATGGGTTCCCTTCGTTCCCCTGGCTATTAAATGCAACACACTTTTACAATTAACTCTTTGCACTTCAACATCCGATATATCGGCATGAAAGCAGCTGACATTCATCGAGAAATTTGTGAAGCTTATTGAGAGAACAGAATCAGTGATGGGATGGTATGGAAATGGATGAGAGCTTTTAAATTACGAATGTGAATGATGAGGAACAAAGTGGGGAACCTTCACTCATTATTGATGATTGGTGCAAAACGTTTACAACTGCATCATTATGTAGTGTGTCTTTAAGAAGTGGGATTTATGAAATTGTGACAGAACGTTTGAAGTACCGAGAGTTTTGCTTATGCTAGGTTCCCAAAATGCTGACGGAGAATCACAAAAACAAATATTTAACCTTCAAACAGGAAGTTTTCTCACATTCTTTAGAGCATTAGAATCGTGATGCTTATGATTTTTAAAACCAAACTGTCACGGTGACAAACTCACGATGAATGTCAGCTGCTTTCACGCCTTTGAAAACTTACACAGCATATAATTCACAGTCAGCGACATTTTTATTCAGAGGAGGAATTTTAAACAGTCATAAGCGAACTTAAATACATTCAAACGGATCCGTAACGTCGGCTGTGGCTTGCCAACAGATAGTAGCACCCAGAGTATATTCACTCAACGCCAACCGAAGCGCTACAATGGCGGGATTCCAAAACTGTACTTACTTTAAAAACATGACTCGTACATAAATTAAAAAACACCATTTATATATATATCGTATGGTGTTTTTTGTTAGCTACCATTCAATAATTAAAAAAAAATCTGTGATTATATATTTTGATCAAGATTCAAAAGTCATACTATATCTATATAAAAATTAATGTAATTGTGTTTGTCCATTACTAAACCATTTATTGGATCGCCATAAAGCTTATAGAAGTTGTAGAGTTCACATCCTGGAAGGTTTCTGGTGTGGTTTTATTCACATCTGACTCTAGGGCTACACCCCACTAGCCTTTAAAGTTTCAATGTTATTCTTAATGGAAAATCACAAAAAAGTAGTTTTTTAAGACCTAACTGGGAAAAATTTGAGTTAACATTTTCAAAAATTAACAGGTATGCACACGTAGCAAACGTGCACCATATATCTTATTTTCAGCTTAACCTTATGCGGAGTATTGATGTTCTGTAACGTCATTCATTTTAATGCACAAAGGAGTAAGTGGTTTGGCTACAAATCAAGTCAAAAATATTAAGAAAATTTTTATTTGATATTTTTACAACAACTATTTATTTGAATACATAATGTATAAACAATGCATTTGAACATGTTCTTGATGTTAATAAACGTTTTTAGAATAATTTTTGTGTATGTACATAAAGAGCCACATTACAATATTTACACTCAAACGTAGTGTATTTACTTTTTTTCTCTAACTGTGGAGTGAGAGCATACGTAGCGTAGCTTCTGGACCTTCCTCGTTTTTCCTTTCGGTGTCGGCAGTGGTGGGAAAGTGCTAGTAAGGTGGAGGGGATGTTTGTCCTTGAGCGTGAATGCCATGTCAGCTACTTTCGGCGCAGCAGCAATTGTACTTGTCTCTCTTAGGGTGTGGTAGGTTTCTCCAATTGGCAAATTAGCTTTAGTCTGACATCTAAAAACCCCATTTTCTTTTTATTATGGATTGCTAACATATTGTAAGAGTTCAAGCAAGCAATGTCAGAGACGTGAAAAAACAGCTTCCTTTACAATTTTTGTTTTTCTGGTACTGTCATTCAATAATATCATCATATCTGACTTACGGTTTTTATTTATTTTTTTTTTTTTTGGGAGACGAGGAAGTCATTTTAGGAAATCCTGAAGCTAGTAGCAGACGACCCACCACCTACTTTCCCACCAACTAGTCAGTAAACTATTGCATGCTAAAATATTTTACACAACTTTTAGTTTACATAGATTAATTATGAGTAAATATACTTGTAGTCATTATACAGCCAGTAATAATTGTATCCTACAGTTTCAAAAGCAATTAAATTACCAAAAGGTTTCAATAAAAATAAGTACACCATAATAAAAGAGTATGACGTTCCAGAACGTCGTTACTATTTTTACCGACAACTTGAAACGGACGTATGGGAACATAATTTCTATTTACACAGATGTACCCCGTACTCCTTTAAGGGTTAAAAACTCAAAAATGTTAGGTATCAGTGGCCTAAAAACAACAATTTTGAAAATGTATTTTTAATACTGACGTTATCCACTCACATGGGGTATCAAATTAAAGGTATTATTCTCCTAAATCCAAATTTACCATCAGATTTGGAAAAGGACAAATAATAAGGTACTTCTCCAAAAACAACAAAAATTCTCCAAATACAAAAATAAGGGTAATACTAAAATAAAACACCAAAGTCGGGTATAAAACTACAAGTATTTGTCTTATAAATCTGAATATACCATAATATTTTGGAAGAGACAACGTTTATGGTGTTGTCCCACGAAAAACAAAAACTTGTCCTAAAAGTAAAAAATTAATAAAGTTAAACTAACGTGCCCTAGTGTGGTATAAAATAAAAATTGATTAATAGTATAATTTTTTTAAATTTTTGATATGCTCTCAGATATTAGAAAAGACATGTTTATGGGCTCCACTGCCCCAAAAATAAAAAATAATGGTAATAAAACAGGTCAAGTATCCTGGTGAGGCTTCAGGCCGAGGTGCACAAATGTAGCAGAGTGTCTTGGCGAGGCCGCAGCCTGAGTTCCATAAAGGGACTAATTGCATAGTTCCCAGGCGAGGTTGCAGGTCAAGCTCCCTCACGAGCGTAGCGAGTTTAAAGTGACCTTTAAGTGCGGTATCAGGTTAACCCAAGGAATGTCCAATGCTAATACCCTCAAATGTCACCATATTTTTAGCGATTTGTAAGAATTTAAAAAAAATGTATTAACAGCATTAGAAGGATAAAATTTATATCATTTTTGTCAGAAATAAATGCATGAAAAATATTGATAGGGGGGGGGGGAAATAATAAAGTTAAGACATTTTGTAAAAATAAAATTATTTATAAAAAAGATTTAACAAGTTTATTGGTCATTTATGTATATAAAATTGTAATATTAGAAGAAAACTGAAATATACAAGTTGTGCATAATTTTGTGCTGAAAAAATATGTAAATATGATTATATTGTCCAATATTTACATAAAATTAGATAAGAAGTAATAACTAGTCTAAATGTGTTGCCTAGCAATGAATGTGACAATCTGATTGTTCAAGTATATCTCGAATGTCACTTGAACGACACGGATCACCTATAATTACAAATAACAATAAAAACTAGTTAAATAATACATTAACACAAAAAGCTGCATAAAAGCACAACAACCAACATAAACGACTACCGGCTTGGCAATGGCGAAAGGGACTGGCGGGTAGACAGACAGATGGCTTGTGAGATGATGTAAACAAATGAAATCAACAAGCCACTGTGTCACGTAGGAAATTCGTAGAGAAAATTCAAAGACACGTACAAACAAACACTGGTTCACAGCCTTTCAAATTATATGTATTTGAAACAGTATTGACATTTTATTTTGACTGTAAGCGGCTGTAACCGAGCGTGCGCACATCGCCTCAAATTGAGGCGGTAACATTTTATCAATTTAAGGCGATCAACATTCCTTGGGCTAAAGGTATTTTCTCTTGATTTATAATATACTATAAGATTTTAGAAAAGACTATTTATGGGCTCCACTCAAATTCATTGTGATACAGACCAAGTGTCCCGGTGAGGCTGTAGGCCGAACTTCCTCACTAGGCCACAGACCGAGATCCTTAGACGTGGCTGTAGAGTGTCTTGGGAAGGCTGAGCTCTCCCACTAGGCTGCAGGCTGAATTCCACAATAGGGCCTATAGTAAAGTGTCCTGGCGAGACTTATTAAATTCTTTAAGTAGTTACTCCTGACGTCTTATCTCTAGAGGAGCTATATTGCTGAGTACCGGGAGCTAAGGGAGTGAAGCCACATGACCTTATTAAGTTGGACATCAATCGCTTTAGTGTATACACTATTTAGCCATACGGGAGCAGCTGAATAGACAGTGATAAAGCTGTTGTATGCAGGATGTGTGCTCATCAAAGCACCGAAGGATTCAAATGACTGACAATAATAAACAACAAATAAAATTATTTAACATTGTAATGTTCATGTTAATGTTTATTTTTCTATATTAGAAAGGTCATTTTTGCAGTATTAAAACTATTTGCTCCTATTGATTGAGGCATGAGGTACTTTACTAATCGTTTTTAAGGTGTTGAGAAATATTCCATGATCAAATAAAGGATTTTTATAAATTTTAAACAGATTCCCAACTAAATGACTATTAAAATGCTGTGATTTATACCAATATTTTGAAAACTGATTTTGAAAAGAAATGTAATCCATATAATGATCATTAAATAAAAGTATATCATAAAAGCTGAGAGGTTAATACAAAAAGCAACAAAAAATGTTCAAAGGACATTAATGAATTGCTCTTAGTGGCCATAGATGCCATAAAGATTCATAGTATGAAAACTTTCAAGGTCAAGGGTAATTTTATAGTTTCATTTGCTTGAGAATTGAAGCTAACAGTAGACATCCGAGGTTGTTCTGAAAATTTGAGAAAAAAATGATAAATACATAAATAAGACTTTTATGATCAAGTTATAAAATATTGCAATGAAGTAATGAACTTTTGTCAAATCATTAATATTGAAAATAGGCATAAGCTCTTTTATAGATTACATAATATAAAAAAATAAGTTATTTTTAGGTTTTGCTAATCGAGAAGTTATCATCAAGCACATAGTTATTTTCCGAAGATTTAGAAAAATATAAAAATGCTCATCCTACCCAGGTACTGAAGATAACAGCTACAGGACGTATTCTATGTATATGGTAGCGCAGTGCTGTAACCCAGCTACTTGGGGACAAAGTATTTGGGAGATTGTAAGCGATAGGTTCCATGCTCGGTTCTCTTAATACTGTCACGGCTTCCGCTCAATGGTTGCCATCAGCGTAGACACTACTAGAGAATTCTGGAGTGTCCGTGTTGAATGGTAGTCAAGGTTCGGATGTTTTGTAGGGGAGGGAACTTGAGTGTCAGACTCGTCTCAGTTAGCTGAAAATCAGACCAACACTATGTGGTTCGGATTCCACGTAAAGCTGTAGGTCCCAAAGTTGCCCTGGCTATTGGGCTTTTAATAAATAGTCCTTTCTGAGCTAAGTCGAACTCAGATAGTAACAATGACTACACTTGTTCATCTACACTCATCACACTCATTCACTCCTCATATTCGCCCATATCTCTACGATCGGCATCTTAGAGATGAATAATGAATAATAATAAATAATGAATATTAAGACAGTTTCATCCCCAAATCAAATTTTTTTTCATCATTTGTTCACTGTGTTGACTAATTTATTTCTGTTTCAGAGTTGTTTTTAGAGCAGTATACGTGTTAAAATCAAGATGATACCGTCTGAAGAGGATAAGGTGAAAAAGTATATTCGATCTGTTCCGGTAATTAACTGTTCTTCAGTTTATTGCATTAGATATTAATGAAATCTCTCTAAATAAATAAATAAAGTAAACTTTCGACTATCTATGTATTGAAGGTAGAACTGCTAACGACTTGGCTAAGGAGAGACCCATTTTTTATCAATGTATAGGTCAGGAAATGGCAATTACCATCCTGCAGACTTTGTAATAGGTTGTAACTTGATGCAATGAATACACATCTAAAAGAAGCAAAAAGCCAGTGTTTAAAATTCAGACTTCTTTTTTTCTAATTTTGCTATATTGGAATGGCCACTATTGTATGAATCCTGCACATCATAATCCATTTTACAAATAAATTATTTTGGTATGGTTTAAACTAAACATTTTGACGTTTAAAATCAGCCTGCCATTCTAGGCACATAAGAGCTCCATAGTTATAGTATTAAAATAATCAAGCATGGTTTATAAACTAAATAACGCAATAGTATTTGCAATATAAAAACAGATGTTAAACAAAAACGTTACTAAGTATTTGTTCTGTTAACCCATTGACCTTGAACCGATGTTACAATTTTTGTGTGTGTTTGAAATGATTTTTGTTTTGTTATTATTAACAATTAGTTCATTAACTTATATTTAAACTTATTTAATTTATAAAATACAGTGAAAACCCGATTGTCCTTCACCCTATTTTCCACCTGGTTCTGATATCCGTCAGTGTCTGGGTTCGTCGCGCCACGATATGACAGTTGCCATATGACATCTGTTTGGAAGACAACAATTTCCCCCTCCAGCTATCTAGCCCCCATAAGCCTAGTTCCAACGGCCTGTCATCCGTAAGACCTCGTCTGCTGTCTACCAGATAACAGGTCGTTAGAACAGCTTGCCTGTGTACGCCTGACGTACGGACAGGCCATGCGGGGCTGCCTGAACAGATCCCGTACAACATGGTAAAAGAGGCGGCACTACAAAGGCCTGTGGTTGGAGATGAAGTTTTAAGCCGTGATGCCTACACAGGTCACGGGCCGTTGGAACGGTCATGTCTGATGATACACAGGCGACACGCTATCCGTGTACTGACATCGGGCCACCTGATGTATGCGGAAACACTGGCCGTGGGAACTGGACTTAATATATTACACTGTGCTGCAGTTTAATTTTAAGAATGTTGATAGTTAATTTTTGTGCTCATTACATAATGTACAAGCTTATGTTTTACATTAAAACTAGGCCTACTGTAATAAAAGCGTAATTGTGATCTGCAGTATATAAATTCTGTAACATGAATTTTTTCTAACCTTTTCATTCTCATTTCGTTAATCAATATGTACTATACAGAATTAAAAATTTAACGTGCATAAGCACTATAATAAGTTTCCAGTGATATAAGTGTGAGTGGGTGAATTCTCTCTAATTCGTCTATTCTCTTATCCATCACGGCCTCGGTCCCGACCCTTGACGGAAAATAGGGTTTCTATTGTTCAATCAACTTTTTTATTTTTTATTATTTTATACTCCCATCTCAGGGGGTTGACGGGTAAATGTGGTAAAACTTTGTGGGTGAAGGATAAATAAAATTAACTCTATAACCATGTATACATTACTTTTAATTGGTTAAATCAGTCTGTATTACTTAAAATCAGATTCTAGCGTACTTAATTAAGTTATCTATTGATTTATACTCTAACTAAACTAAATAAAACCTATACTAATTTATATACTGTTGGGAAACAATCTCAGTTTGGTGTCGTAGTATTCGCGGTGAAGTATCCCCATATAGTGTATTTGTCAATTCTTATTCTTGTAGCTGTCTGTTGTGATGATTGTTTATTAGTGGATGACAGAATTATAGCACAAGGTCTACCAGTGTCTGTCGGACCCTCGTGGTTCTCACAACGTACTGTGACTAACTTAGTAAAGCTCTCGTGATTACGAACAATTTTCAACACTTAGTGATAAAATGCCGTTAGGTTATTTAATTTTGAAGCAACCAGAGTTAATAGTCAATAATTCTTTATTGATACATACATTACATATAGTTCATGAATAATGTCAATACAGCTAACAAGAATTTATCACTGTTCTTAGCCTAAACTATTCGTAGCCTAAACTATTCTAAAACGTATTATTTAGGCTAAGAATATGTTTTATTTAGGCTTCATATACACTCGACGATATCATTGAGGTCGGCGGTCCACTCATGATTGGCCCGTACAGTTCACAACTTAACTTTAACTTGAATTGTTATTAAGACTGATAGTTAAACTGTTATAATGATTAATTTTAATGTACTGTACGGTAACTTGCAGATTTGAACAAGCATGGTGGATTTGAACACTCACTGTCACCGAGTAGGGTTAAGATCTTATCGGTCTGGGGAGTTCTCGCAGACTGCCCGCTTCCGAGCATACAAATGCCTTGCAAAATGGACCCGCCCTAGCGTGGGAAATGTTTCGTTGGCCATGTGGCCTACTTTTGACTCATTTGTTTTGTTTTCATAATTTCTATTTTCAATTGATTAATTTTATAACTTATTTTCATAGTTAATTTGCTATTAATTACCGGATAATTTTTATGCCAAATTAAATATAATTATATTTTTTAAAATTATTATTTAAGATAATTAATTTATTAAGATAACTCGTTACAACCTATATCAGTTAATTTATACTACACAGTCAGTTACTCATCGTATTAAAATCAAGGAAAATGTAAGAATTTGGTAATAAATTTATGAAAAATACAATTTTCAAATTATAACGAAGAATGTTATTTTTATTTTCATAATAAGACATGCTTTAAAAATATGTAGTTTATGTGTACCTAAAAAATAATTATGAAGTAGTAATATAAAAAGCATAAAGTTTTTTATTTTTATATTTTTGAAAGCATATATATTTTAGTAAACGATTAAAAATCATTACGGACTCCCTGTATTATTGTTGAAAATTTACTTCTCTACAAGAAAACATTATATTTTATAGATGGTAGCAAGTCAGAATGAGCGAACCACATCATCACATCTCATTTATTGTTTAGTGCGGGACATTGTCGAATTGTGATTTATTTTTAGGCTATAAATGCCACAAGTGGTAGCTCATCTATTTTTTTTTTCACAGTATTTCGGTCATCACTGAAGGCATTTTTGTTATAACTATTGGTACATCTTGAAATAGTTCCTTGATAGCAATTTTGAGCCAGATCGGCCATTACGGACCTGTTCCGTGATACTAGGCTAATGGGTTAGTTTTGATCGCCTTGAAGCTTTGATGGAATGCATATTTGCACTAAGAGGTGCATTAAGAAAGGACTGTGAAATTATATTAGAAATAGCCTTTAAAAGGACCCTTTTATCTCGTGCATAAGAACAACAATGACATTAGGTTATCATTAAATTAAAACAGCTAATAAACAAAAACATACTAAATATTTTTTCTGTTGCACATAATAGAATGTGAGACGTACTATCAATCATCACTACGGTGGTTGTAGGCTGAAGTTATACAAACATAGTGACAAAAGGGGTTGGCTCGTGGAGCATGCAGGTGTGTCCCTAGTTATTATATGTTTTGCATTAACAAAAGGAAGTAATAATTATTTGAGAATTTCAAATTATACTAATTTTACTTTTGTACTAACCAATATAATTTATCTATATTTATAAAAGAGGATGTTTGTATGTATATCTATATTCATAAAAGAGGATGTTTGTATATATATATCTATATTTATAAAAGAGGATGTTTGTATATATATATATATATATATATATATATATATGTTTGAAGTTTATGCGCTGCCAAACCATCCAACTGATCGCCATGAAACTTTAGGATGTTGTCCTGTATATTCCCGAGATGGTTTCTGTGAAGTTTGATGCAGATCCGTCCACAAGGTCCCGCCCCACGGACTCCAAAAGATCCCATGTTATTCAAATGGAGAATCTGAATTGTTTACAAAAAAACATATGACTGTGTGGTTTAATGTAGTTTCACATGCCATAAGCAGATTGAAGTTCTCACAACAACAGTACTGTATATGTTTTGATTTATTGTAGTTCTACATTTCACCTTGAGAGTGTAGCACACGCTACTTTTACTTGATCAGGTGATCTGTGTTTAGTGATTTAGTGTTAACCTTTTTTCCTCGGTAATTAAAACATGTGGTGAAACGTGAAAATAAAAAATAAATAATTGTTTGTTTTGCAGTTTACTTTTTATGACATGCCTCCTAAAAAATCTAATATTGGTAGAAGAAGCAAAAATGCTCGAATTCTTTCAGCTATTAGAGCTGCTGAAACATGTAGAGAGAGACAGAAGCACGCTTGGAAGCTGCCCGAATAAGGACATCGTCTTCAAGAGCTGCTGAAACCCCTGCAGAGTGGGAAGCACGACTTGAAGAACTGCGAGAACGAGCTTCGACATCAAGAGATGCCGAAACGCCCACAGAACGGGAAGTACGACTTGAAGACCTGCGAGAACGAGCTTCGACGTTACGAGATGCCGAAACGCCCACAGAAAGGGAAGCACGACTTGAAAACCTGCGAGAACGAGCTTAGACGTCAAGAGATGCCGAAACGCCCACAGAACGGGAAGCACGACTTGAAGACCTGTGAGTATGAGCTCCGATTTCAAGAGATGCCGAAACACCCGCAGAATGAGATGCTCGACGTGCCATTGAACGTATATGTCAGAATCAAACAAGAACACGAGTTAATTTAATAAATAATGGTTTTTTCTATAATTCTTTTTATTGCTTTATTTTGGTATGTCAATGAAAAATGAAAGGCGAGACAACGTCCGCCGGGTTCAGCTAGTATATATATATATATATATATATATATATATATATATTTATATATATATGTTTGAAGTTTATGCGCTGCCAAACCATCCACCCGATCGCCATGAAACTTTAGGATGTTGTCCTGTATACTCCCGAGATGGTTTCTGTGAAGTTTGATGCAGATCCGTCCACAGGGTCCCGCCCCACGGGCTCCTAAAGATCCCATGTTATTCAAATGGAGAATCTGAATTGTTTACAAAAAACATATGACTGTGTTGTTTAATGTAGTTTCACATGCCATAAGCAGATTGAAGTTCTCACAACAACAGTACTGTATATGTTTTGATTTATTGTAGTTCTACATTTCACCTTGAGAGTGTAGCATGGTTTTTTCTATAATTCTTTTTATTGCTTTATTTTGGTATGACAATGAAAAATGAAAGGCGAGACAACATCCGCCGGGTTCAGCTAGTATATATATATATGTTTGAAGTTTATGCACTGCCAAACCATCCAACCGATCGCCATGAAACTTTAGGATGTTGTCCTGTATACTCCCGAGATGGTTTCTGTGAAGTCTGATGCAGATCCGT